>JAULKM010121071.1:0-20983 GCA_032355605.1 Rubia tinctorum | reverse complement strand
TTTAACTGAGTCAAATTTATTCTCTAGGCTAAACTGGTCTCTTTCTAAGCTACAATACAATCATACAAATGGTACTGAAAGTTTCAAAGATATGCATCATGTCGTGCACATTGACGAGAAGTGGTTTTATTTAAGTCAAAATAAAGTGAACTACTATCTACTTCCTGGGGAGAGAGAACCTACTAGGACTGTACAAACAAAAGAGAGGATAAAAAAAATCATGTTCTTGTGTGCAGTTGCTAGACCCATTCTAGGGGGAAATGGTGAGGTGATTTTTGATGGAAAAATAGGGATGTTCTCATTGACTACCATTGAACCAACCAAGAATAAGTCCAAAAATAGGCCTGCAGGTACACTGTTAACCAAACCAATCAGTTCGATAAACCGCGATGTGAGCAGGTATTTCATGGTTCGTCACGTAGTTCCAACTATCAAGAGAATGTGGCCAGCAAATTGCAGCAAAATGATAGAAATACAACAAGAAAATGCTCCATCACATATCCTATATAATGATCCTGTTTTCAAGGAAGCTGCCTCATCATATAGGTTCAACATTTACATCAACTGCCAGCCTTCTAACTCTCCTGACCTAAATATCCTGGACCTAGGGTTTTTTTAGAGCAATTCAATCTCTACGGGTTCAGAAAGCAGCATATACCGTGAATGAGCTAGTTGCAGCAGTTCATAATGCTTATGAAGAATTAGATGCTTATACACTGAACAAGGTATTTCTTTCACTACAAAATTGTATGATCAAAATCATGAAGACGAGGGGTAGGAATGATTATCGGGTCCCACACATGCACAAAAACCGATTGAGTTGACATGGAATCATAATGGTTGACCTCACGACAGACCTTGACACAGTTAAGGGATCATTGGAGCATCTGATAATACATGGGAAGACTAGAGGAATCGAAGAGTTGCTGATCTCAATGGGTTACGAACGAAACAACGGCATGTTGGGATGTAATACACAACCGACACTAGATCTCACTGTCGGGTTGTTATGAGGTTTTCATTACATAGCAGTACCTGGAGTTTAATTTTTGGAATCCTAGAATAGTAAACATTTTTTGGTGTACAACAATGTTTACGATTAAACTTCTGTGTAACTGCAATGCTGCTGTGATTAAGCCTTTTTTAGCCTACTGTTTGTCATTTTGTCTGAACATTTAATCACCAAATGATGTCCTACTGGCAACCTAACATGACTAGGTGAATCGAAGAAAGCTATTGAATATGTGAAAGAAATAAGAACACCCTAGCAACGACCCGAGCTTGAACATGTATTTTGTTTTTAAAAAAATCAAATGAAAGCAATGAAGAACATCCTAGCCAGCACCCTAACATCAGTAGGCGTTTGCTTGCAGAGAGTAAAGTATGACTTAGCTTCAGTTTCGACGAGTTCTTACATTCAGCAGCCCATTCGTATAATGCCATGGACATCGAAATCCATTTGTTGTTGCAGTTGTCGTACTGCCGAACCTGTAACAGATAAATGAGTGCAACATACATTGAGAATATTCAGGTTGTCACATAATGTCACATATTTATAGCTTAGGAGGTAGCTGGGAAGATGGATTACTGACCGACAACATTTGGTTACCTACTTACCTTGATGATGGTTGTCAGATTATGAAGCAGTGGCAAAAGTTCAGGTAGCAGACCCAGGCTTGTCCCTGAAATTTCGTTTCTAAATAGTAAGACAATCTCATGATGATCAACTGAAGCTGAAAATGAGATAACAAACTGAACTCACCTCACGTAAATAGGACAACCCCCAACAGCTCGTGTTGCCCCGTGATATTCAGCCATCGGATGCAAACTCTGCAAAGACATGAACCTCAAGATTTTAGAAATAGTTCTCAATGTTAACAAACTGATAAGACTTGGGAAGCGTCGATTCGTACCTGGAACATGTCCCAATCGGGCTGCATGAACTCTCCAAGAAAAATGGTATTATAGGCAACAGATGCAACATGTATCGTGTGGGAAGCTGGATCCATGTGCCAAAAATCATTTGAAGCGCGAACCACAGCGCTTTTCTTGGCACTTGAAGTCACATGATCCACCATTTAAACAAAGTTCATCATGTGAAAATCTATCAGAAGCAAAGAAGAGAACAACAAATACCTGTACAAACTATCAATGTTGTGGCTCATGCAACAGATGATCCCATTATTAAGGAAATTGCTCGAAATGGAAGCTTCCAACGCTTGACGATACTTCCTCTCAATCCTGATCCTCCCTCCATGGCCATTTCCAAGAGTTTCGATGATGTTCTGTACATCTACCTTAACTCCATCAACTCCAGCAGAAGCAAGGTAAGAATGCAGCTCATTGTAGAAGGTGAACACTTTCTCCGAGTTCACAAGGCCTAATCCAGTCTTGCTAATCGAGTTTATAATTGTACAAGGTTCATTTGACTGAACCTCGGGTGAAGAAACTGGGAAAGCCATCTTGGATTCATAGTGATCCATCGTGGTAATGCCAGGCTTCACGCCACCCCAGTAATTTGTGATCGCATGCCAAACAAAAGCATACCACAAAGAGGATCAGAAATCTGAATGAATGAATAATATTGAACTTCAAACCGTGTTATTCTTTGATTTCAGAGACAATGTGGCAAAGTCCCATGGCAGAATTCACCACTCTAAAGCCATCTTTGCCATCTTCCTGAAACTTATGGTTCTCCTTGATATGAGTCAGCCTATTTGCGAAACGGAAACATAAACCTCAAATTATTACTAGGTTGAATAAACACATCATCAAGAAATCAAGAAACACATTATCAAAAGATTAAGAAACACATTATCAAGAAATCAAGAAACACATTATTATTCACTTGGCTAAGTTATTTGATTGCACTCCAGTACTAGTAGGATCCATGGCAACAAATTGCCATCCATCATCAATCACATTAGCCAAACCAGTTAAGAATATCAGGCAACTGATCAAAGAAAGCCGTGGAAAACATCAAACTCAATGCACTAATTGAAACAAAAGTGACTCGATAAACAAAATCATAAACCTTCTTCCTATCGCGATGACAGAATGTCTGAAGATGTCCCTCCACAGCTCTGAACAAAATCGAGCCAAAATATTTTATTAGAACATTGAAACAAAAGATATTACTATCACAACTTTCTCGCGAAATAGGCTCAAAATTTATCATACTTGACAACATTTGTGATGACAAAAAATGATCCGATCCAGCAGCTAAGAACATCAAATGGCTCCCGTCGAATTCCTTCACATCAGGATCACATGCAACTCACTCCATTGACTACAAATCATAACTATATATTTGAACTACAAACATGACAACTAGAAAGGCATAACGCTTTCTAAGCAGATTTCCAACTAGAAAGGCATACAAAATTAATCTTCGGTACTGCACTTGCACAAATTACACAAAACCAACAGCTGCGAAAACAAACTTACAATAAACATAGAAAATACGTTCACTACATGAAGGCAATAGTAATCCTTAGGAATCATACATTCCATCCGTACCAAGAGGTCACCAAAAAGAAATTACAGATTACATATGGCTTATTCATAAAAATGTCCACAACAAACTAACCAAAGTCCTAATCACATACTAAGTTAATCTAGGGCATACATCAAACTTCTTCATTCCAAATCATGTATGGGGCAGAGCCTCACCCAGTTGTTAATCCGCCTCTGTGTTGGTGGATTTTCCCCACAATTTTCCAAAAGCATCAGAAGAAATTTTTTGTTTACCTTCATCAGAGTCGCATGGGTTGCCGGTGACCACGCCAAATCATCAAGTTGAACCCCACCGCTCATTGCCGGGTCAACGGAGGAGGACGGTGCGCGGTCCTCAGTGGGAGAAAATACGAAAGGACTAGGCTCCGTCTGCACTTTAACACCCATCGTCCACTCGCTGGAGGTCGAAGATTGGGGCTTCTTGTCAGAAGGTGTTTCAAACAACACTTCCGGCCATAGGGTGTTGTCTTCCACGGCCGAGTCCATCTTCTCCAACACTTTGAAAGCTTGAAATCCATCCTTAGTGTCAGCTCGGTCCTCTAATGGAGTCTCATCCACGAATGAATCCTCCTCGGGGAAAGGATATTCAGACTCGAAATTGGTTGGGACAGTGTCGGGGGGAAACGAGTATCCGGGACTTTGTTGTCTTTCGGTCTCGGAATGCTTACCTTCCATGATGGACATCTGGAAATTAGAGACGGGGGGAGACCGGGTAAGGTGGCGACGAACTAGGGTTTGAGAAGAAGACAGGGAGAAGGTAAAAGTTCTTGGCAGAAGATAAAATAAAAGGGGGAAGGTTGCGTTAGTTGACTGAAATTATGAGTTTTGGTGGGTATTAATGAGGGAAGGCGAGAGATATTAGTAAAAATGAGGGAATGGTTTTCAGTTCATTAAAAGCAATTTGATAAAAAATTATGCTTCTCAATCGGTTTACTCAGCTGGTAGGCTGAGTAAATCCTATTTCAAATGAGGGGTATATTTGACAATTTCTTGAAGCTTTGTTTGCCAAATTAGGAATGAAAGAGAGGTGAAACATTAAAATAGGGATACCCAATTTGGTAAGTAGGACACAATAAAAGGGACGGAGTGAGTACGTACTTTTAGATCCGCTAATCTCTCTTGTTGGTAATTATGGATGGAGCACATACCCCTTTCAATTTTTGGCCTGCATGGTGAATACTTTGAGTCCTTCTATTGAAAGCCACCGGATTCTCTGTGACAAATTTTCTCGATGACCCTGTGGCACACCCCAGAAATGGCGTCGTTTCATTTTTTTAGCCCCAACCTGAATAGTAATCGGCTCAGTCACGGCCAAGCCAAGCCTTTCCTTCTCGCCTTTTCTCTGTTTCCTTTTCGTTGACGGCGCCGACCAATTTCATTGCACAGGGTTAAGCGATTTCTATCGCATCAATTTGGTCAATCTCTGGCAAGTGAAATCGCAACATCGTTACATTCCCAGCATATCATAATCTGTGACCAATTATCCCCGTAGAAATTGCAGCGACGAGATTCAGTTCTACCAAATTGCTAAGTGTCTGCCGGAGTGCTATCGAGCACGATCGGTAAATTATCAGGCATCTCCCTGGAGACGACCGAATCGACAAACACGAACTGTCGGTAGTTTCTATCACTGTCTTTTTTTTCGAGATTTAAGTTAATCTGTTGAGATCACATAAGCACTGTCTTTTGCAAGGAAGCACTGTCCTCTGTCCTCTGTATTTTTGCAGGAGTGTTTTGGTCTTCTTCATATTTTTGCAAAGGCAAAGTTAGAGAGGTCAATTAATCCCAATAAGCATTGGGACTCATTAAATATAAGCTAATGGGATGGGAAATTTCCATTATTTTTCTAGTTTGAGATTATGATCAAATGGGTTTTATAGCATTGGGTTACAAGGGAGAAATGGGATTGGGATCCCAATCTTCCCATATACTCATTTAAAATTGGGTAATTATGGGTACCCAATTAATACCCGATTAATTCCCGTTTTTTTATGAATATATTATTTAGTGTAATTAAACTCCACACAACCGTGAATATATATTTTTTATTTTCTAACTATTTTTATAGTTAATTTTTTTCTTCAAATTTCATCAAATTCCTACTACGACTGTAAACGAGTTTGTTCGAGTTCAATTTGTTTAAAATATTTTGAACTTGGTTCGATTCGATTGAACCTGTAAAATAATGATTCACCTCGATCTGGAGTAAAATTAATTTAGTTTGACCTCGAAAACGAGCAATGAATAAATATATTATATTATTTACATCATATCATATTATATGGAATAAAAATGAAATATATAATATGTTGGTTCTGTAAACTCGACGAGATTAACGAACAATATTAGTTGGATTTAAGCTCGAACTCGAATATTGTACGAGCTCGAATATTGTACTTGTTCGAGGTTGAATACTGTACGAGGTGGATCCTGAATTCTGTACGAACTCGATTCTGAATTCTGTACGAGCTCGATCCTGAATATTGTACGAGGTCGATCTAGAATACTGTACGAGCTCGAGAATATTGTACAAGTTCGATCCCAAATATTGTACGAGCTCGATCCCGAATACTGTACGAGCTCGATCCCAAGTACTGTACGAGCTCAATGTAGAATACTGTCTGAATACTATACGAGCTCGATCTCGAATACTGTATGAGCCCGATCCCGAATAATGCACGAGCTCGATGTAGAATACTGTATGAACTCGATCCCGAATAATGTACCAAATTATTAGGCTACTGATTTTATGCATGCATTAAAGATGTATAATTTGTGAATTATAGTGACTTTTTATATTAAATATTACATATGCATTTAATTGAGTAGTTTTGGGTATTTGTTGGGTTCCTATTAAGTTAACATAATTTGGGACCTATTGGGATCAAAATTTCCGATTAAATATAATATTCTCATCCCGCCCAATCCCAAAAACTAATGAGTATTTAATACCCGATCCCATTAACTACATATTTATTAATTTCCCATCTCATTTCTTCTCAATCCCACTCAATTGAAACCTCTAGACTTATCGATGAAGATCTGAAGTAATGAGCGAGTTGTGTTCATTTCACATGTTTTTAACCTTTTTTTTTCTTTCAACAATGGGCTAGTTCTCATTGGTTATATTGAAGACCAATAGTTCAAATATGCGTGTCACTGCTGGTCTGTAACTTTTCTAATAGTTAACCAATTAAATACTATACTCTCCCAGTTTTTCTATTTATGACATCATAATTTTAGGTGTTTTCATTTAGGTGGAAAAAAATAAATGAATGAAATTGAATGTAGAAAGTAAAAAAGTAAAATGAGTGGATGAAAATGAAAGAATCTTTCCAAAAATGGAAAGAGTGTCAAATAAAAATATATATTCATTTATAATAAGTGTGCTATAAATAACAAAAACATGGGGAGTATTTGAAATCTGGATTTTCCAAACCATGAAGCTTATATGCGGTGGGATTTTGTGATAGTTTTTGATACATCGTAATTCATTGTCACATCTGTTTTAATTATTAGTGGCCTAATCATTCCATGACTAAAAGTGGTTCTCATAGGAGAACCATTAGGGTTGGGGGAAATTAAAAACCGAACCAAATAATCCGAATTCGAATAACTCTAACTAATATATGCACCAATAGCTGAACTTATAAAGTGCAAACATGATAACAATATATGCACCAATCTTGAATTCCTAGGGGTATTATTTTCTTTATAGATTAGGTCAAATCTTGAATTCCTTTAGTCAATACCTGAATTCCGAGAAGGCAATTTGTAACTGCCTTTAATGGACTCTTCCTGTACTAGTGCACGTTCTGTGCCACCCTATTGACTATGGTTTTGACCAGCGAGTTTTTAACTTTCTCTCTTCCACTATATAACGTGGTCTTTGTCCATTAGATAAAGAAATGAGACGAATATGAATATTATTTTTCTCATCTCTCTCTCTTTGTCTTTCTTCATTCATATCACCAAATCCTTGACATTTAAACCCATTAATGCCACGACTTTGATTTTTGTAGCTATATATATATTTAGAAGCATTTGTTAACGTTTATTGATTCTTGACACGTGAGACTTTTAGATTAATCTATGTATGCTCTTTATTATTATTATTATTATTGTTATTATTTCTTGGGCTTTGATGTTTATGATTATTCTTGCATGATATTTGAATGTACAACTAATAGATTTCAATGTGTAATCTAGCGCTAGGCACAAGAATGTACCCTAGAGTATTTTATCTTTTTGTTGGGTTTGACCAAAGGTCAATGTGAAGATTGTGTATAGGAATAACAACTAGGCATGATTGTTGATTGTTTGGTTAGATTAGGCTAGAGGACTTAATTGAATTAGGATGTGAACGATACGAGAGTGGCCCGACCACATACTGTCGGACATCGATTAGTATCATGTTGGGATTGTAGTCTAGTTTTGAAATTCATATCACGTGTTTTAGCGAACTAGTCCAGATAAAATTCTAGGGGGTAATAATAAGACACTAATGCTCTCGGTAATAAAAGCATACACCGCTGTAGTGGGTGTTCTCGGTGGAGGTCCTGGCAGGCCATGCTACCACTGTGCTTAATTTACTGCGTGATCACATGTTTATTCACCATGGTAGTCAGGGCTAGAGGAGGTCAGTGGGTTTATCGCCCTTCTAGATATAGAATAGGTGGAGGTGAGAGTTTCATGAAGGGGAAAACTGGGATATTAGTCATCATGGGAGTTAATGATGAGTCAACCTCTTCACATTGAGTGATAAAACACACAATAGTTTATTGTTTATATGTGATTGAAGTCGAGGATCATTGTCTGTAAATCAATAGTGTGATGCAAATACCCTAAGGCCATTCTCATTATATCTATATTGTGTTTGTCTTTTATGCTTGTAGCTTGTTAGTTTAACTCTTTTAAAACAAAAAAACCTATTTTCTCTACTCTCGACACCCACACACTTGGTGACGCTTATGTGTGAAATTTGTGAACCTATATCGTAAACCCCTAAGTCTCTGTGGACGACACCCTAACTTACCACCATCTACTTTCTAGTAGTTACAAGTGATTAAGGGAGAAACATCATAAATTTTTATCTTTGGTTGCTAAGGCCCAAGTTTCTAACGACGCTTAAGTCTTCACTAGTGCTATTTATAGTACAAGACAAAAGGGGATAAAAAGGTAAAAATCAAGCTGCAGAACAGGTTTTCCGACACGTAAGCAGGTTTTGCGCCTAACGAAGAACCTATTTCGTGATCATGAAGATATATAATGCCTAGTAAAATAGGCCATTTACAGCCTCTTTGTGTTGATCTCGCCTTTCCTTGTTGTCTTGCCTTCTTCTTGTACTGGAGTCTTTTTTCCTTCTTCTTGATGGCAACATCTTCAATTCTTTGCCTTGATGGGAAAATTCCCTCGAAAATTAATTAGAATGCAAAATTGCTCCTATCTTTCCTAAGAGAATTTATGGGCAATATACATGATCTAAAGCACAAAAATGCATCTAGAAGGGTCGAATGTACATCAATAATGTCGTATAAAATGAGTCTATCAACCTCCAGTCGTGGTCCGTGCATATGTGCATGGTCTGCGACCATCAGTAAGTGGCCAAGATCTAGAAGAAGCCCCACATTGTGGACTGTGCAATATGGCATGACCCTCGACACTCAGAAGGATGGCCAAGACCATAGGAAAAGCTTCCATGCCGCGGACCGTGGATACGTGCATGGTCCGCGATGACCCTATTTGACTAGGGTTTGATTGAAGCTTTAAAATTCTCTCTCTCTCTTCGAACCTATAAAAGCCTGCTTTTGTCCATTGGACAAAGGATTAGACTTCTAGGTAAAACCCTTAGTTTGGCCACTTATTGTTCATCATTTATTTCCTTATAATCATGTTTATGTGTATTTTGTTATGGGTTATGTTAGATTAGGCTAAATTAGTGCTCGGGGACATTTATTAAGCATATTTAGCATAATACTGTGAGATTTTGGTTCCTTCCACCCATTTCTCTTGATTATCATGGCTGCTTGTGCTTAATTCTTATAATTATTGCATGAATAAGACTAGGATGACAAATAATTGAGATTATGCCATTATTTAGTGATGGGTTTGGGAATGAACTTGGAAATGTTTTTCTTTTTTTGTCGATTTGGCCATTAATTATTACTAAAATTGTGGTTAGGGGTGACAACTAAGCATGTTTTTTATTAATGAGTTATATTAGACTTGATTATGGGATTGAATGAGGCAGGTTGTGGATTTTAGTGACGCCTTGATTAGCTTTACGACTAATTGCATTGAGGTTAAATAATAGTTTCAAAAGTCATCCATTAAGTATGTGGGCACCAAGGCAATCACATGTGGTAAGAGGTCCTAGAGAGCACGAGTGAGTCAATGATATTCTAAAAGCCAACAGTTTCATCTAGAATGGGTGTTCACGGTGGGTCCCAGTGTGTGATTTGCTAAGGGCATTGCTGAGAGTTGGGATGGATCGGAGAGGGTCAATTCGATCAGTGAATGGAACAACAAAAGCATGAACAAAAATGAGCACTAGATATGGAGCGGGTACCGTGGAGATCAGAAATTGGAGAGTCATATGATTTAAATGGATGAGGGGGGTTGTATGAACGGTAGATGATATCATGAGAAAGGAATTGTAGAAGAAAATTGTGAAAGATTTGACGGTAGTTGAAGAAGGTGGTGTTTTTAGGTGGTGGGGAGGTGGGGTAAATGGAGCTAATATTGGAGAAAGCGGAGTGACAAATGATGGAGATGGAGACGAAATGAACAATGGTAAGTAGGGAAGGTGGAATTTTGTTGATTTAAGATATGGTTCTTTGTTTTGGGGTTAGGAGCCTATAATTAGTGAACATGAACTTTAATTTTTTTTAATATCAGTAAGGGTAGACTTGTCATTTTCTAAGAACATTGAGTGCAATTCTTTCTTAAATATGAAAGGGTGCAACTTATGATGGAATAGAGGGTGTATATCATTTCAAATTTTGTGTTTTAATTTTGAATTCAGATAAGGCTATTTTATATAATTTTTATTGCATACTTTTTAATATATATTATTTTAAAAAATCTATTTTATTGATTATTTTACAATTCTATCCATAATCGAGAAATAAAATGAAATAAAATGAAATAAAATTATTATATTATAAATTTTATTTTTACAAATAACAAATTTTATTATATCATCATTATAATTATTATATTTTGAATAAATTTATTGTTGTTATTGTTGCATGTCGAGATTGTACACTTGATGATAAGGAAATAGAAATCCTTTACTTGTAGGAAAGATTATAAAGGGAAGTTACCTAATAAAATTAGTTTCCTTGTAGATTAGGTTAGATGGTAATTTTCTTATAGACTTTGGAATCATATTCCTGTTAGACTTTGGAATCCTATTTCTGTTACTATCTTAATTCTTTGTATTGTGATTTTTAATTATCAGCCTGATGGGGTTATGATTAACAGGATGGTGATGTCGTGCTTGATACCCCTCCACATGTTGGTGATTTAGGGGTGGAGCTGGTACGACTACGCGCCCTTTGTGAGGAGATGATGTTGTGAACTCCGCTTTGTAGGCTAATCTTATGGTGTTGGCCAGTGGTGACTCTGAAGCTCCAAGTCGTACGAAGAATTGCATCAACAAGGCAAAAGGGAAAGGGGGAGGGGTACTGCTTAACAAGTCTAGTGTGTGTGGGGGGGAGGGGGGATTAACTAGCCTTAGTGTAGGCTGGAGAATTTTTGTAACCTTATTTCAAATGATCATAATTTTATGTGTTACTATGTATTCGTGTTTCCGTGATCTGTGGTATGGAGTTTTGTTTGCATGGTATTTGTTTTTAATTTGTGTGGTCTTCCTTACGTGGTAGACTAAGGTTTTTGCAAAGGTTTGGGTTATGGATGTTCAGGTGATGCCACTATTTGTCACCTAACTACGGTCATAAGGGTCCGCGTACTATAGTATTTCTATTGAGGGGATTGGGGGTTGAAGATCCTAATGAATATATAGGTAGATTAGTCAGGCTATAGGCTTATTTAGGCCTTGATGGGTGAGGCTAATATTGCCCAGGAGTTTTACCCATTTCCTATGTGGTTAGGAATTTCTTTTTGGGATTCGGGTTTGCCTCTAGCCAACGTGTTCACAACTAATTTTCATTGTGTAGATGTTTCCTAAATATTGCATGTGTATTTATTCTGTTTATAAGGCATGTGTGTGTTTATGCCAGGAATCTTTGGCTACAATGGTTGATACTATTTGTGGTTACCTATGGATGTTGATCCGCACCGCACGAAGTTGTTAAATACCTTACAGAAGAGCAACTAACCTGCGAAGTGCAAAGTGATCAAAGATAGCATTTGTAAATGTTACTCCCTTACTCACTACTAACCACTATAGAGTAGCTAGTGGCAAGTCTGGGTCGTCCACAAATATACTAGAATTCAAGAGTTAGTTTTACACAATCCACAATCGGGCGTCACTCTGATTGTGTGTCGAGAATGGCTAGTACTTGGGAACAAATTATTGGGGGTTTGTGTCTAACAACTACAGAGCATAAAAACAAAGAGAGTAAAAACTATAAGAGTGATGATAAGGAGAGTGAAAATTCATAGTGAAACTCATAGTGAATGGTGTGGAAGCTAGTAAATGACTAAATTGCAAATCACTTTCCTTAAGAGTTACAACTAATTATGGATACATTTGTCTTTTAAATTATGCCACATCAGCCATTATGTAATTTCACTATAATTTTTACTATTTTTATCATTACTCAAACTATAATTAACTAGTCTTGGGGTATTTGCATAACATGATTGATTGTTGACTTTGATTATAGATTTTATCACACACAGCCATATGTACCTATCCTCATGCCTATGTCACATAGTGTGAAGGTGGTCGGGAATTTCCAATGTCTGTCACACAAAGGTTCTTCTCCCATCAAGAGCCACATCACCACATACTAACCACTTAGAGAGGCAAAGGAATTGGCATCTCTTGATAACTCTGGGGGGGTTGACACGACCCTAGTCGCTACAAACTATCATGCTTATCTATCGGGGTAAGCCAAGGGTTTCCCCTCGTTAGGAATTATTTTAACACCCCTAACATGCAATCACTTACACCACTAGCCAATTGGAATTAGAGTCTAACGACCGGGACTGTACTCTCAAGGTAGCATGAATGCACTCATCTCCTCGGTACTCTCGAACCTACAATAGCCCTAATCTAACACTCCCAAGATAGCAATTAGGCCTAGCACGATATTTTATTGTGCATGAATCTATGGATGCGTCATAAATCATAACATGGCATAAATCTTACAATAATATAAATAAAAATCAAACACAAATATTAATAGTACACAAAGAACGGGAAATTTAAGAATTTTAAAAAGTCAAAATCAAGTCAAAATACAAATATCACCCCAAGAAATAAGCTACTCTAGAGACATTGAATCCAGAGCAATCATTGTATTCAATGTCATAAGGCAAGAACTAGAGGGAAATAATGAAGAGATGAGATAACCTCATTCTTCCTACCTACTCCTAAGAATAATAATAATGAAAAAACTTAAACCCTTAATCCATGGCATTCATTGAATTAAATGTCATGGATCTAAGAACTAAGAGAAGGAAAAAAAAAGAACTCTAGAGAAAGAGAATTCTCCTCTTCTTTCCTACTGATCCGCATTCCGCAGGGTCGTTAACAAACCAACCTTTTTGGGAGAGCTTAAATTAACCCACAGAGGGCTTTACAAAGATAGAATGTGTTAGTTCCTCCCTTTCTCACTACAAAATATTAGAGAGTAGCTAGTAGCAAGTTCAGGGCTGTCTACAATGATGCTATAATTTGAAAGTTAACTAAACATCCGATTGTGTGTCGGGAATAACTAGTGCTATATACATAGGGTTTTTTTCGGGGGGAGGTTGTCTAACAACTACTAATCATGCGAAATAAGAGGTCAACTTATATTAAATTAGCCTTGGGGATATATGCGTTATATGACCGTAAATGACTTTGATCCTAGATTCTGTCGCATATAAGGCATATTAACCTATCTCATATCTATGTCACAAAGTGTTGGTGATAGTCGGCACTTCCCAATATTTGTCACACAAAGGTACCTAAGCCCATTTGATCTTATCATTGTTTCCGTAATTAGGGAAAGTGCGTCAGTGATAAAGGATCCAAACATCGCTTCTCTTTTCTCGTAAAACTCACTCCCAATGCTAATGCACTCATGCGTAACTAATTAAATGCCAAAGCAGTCGCCTTGCGGGCATCACGCCCATTAGATATGAGAGTAGGGAAATACATCTGGGGTACTCCACTATGGACGCTTCTCCCTAGGCTTATAGATGAAAATGAGTCGGTTTCTCATGATGACTCTAGGGTTGAAAAAACAATGGTTGCTACATAACAATCCTAGTTGCTACACACTATCAAGCTTTTTCCTATTGGGGTACACTGAGGGTGCCTCGCACCCCCGTTAGGGGCAATGCCCTCCTTAACATAAACAATATTACACAATGATTCAACCAAGCTAGGTTAGACCGATCAGAATGGTACTTTCGATTATATATGCATGCACTCACAAAACCTGTACTCGTGAACCTACAATACGCCTAACCCGACACTCCCAATGAGCAATCAAGACTAGCACAGTAACAAATCACATATGAGCTATATTGCATCATTGAATATATATATATATATAACATGCATCAAAAGAATGTAAAACTCAAATCAAACATGAATATTCATAAACATAAAAGATATGAGGATCTAGAATCTCACAAAATTATTACCTAGTCAGGAATTAAAAAAATCCCCAAGTAATAAAACCACTCTACTAATAGATCTATGACATTCATTGAATAAAATGCAATGGGCAAAGAGAAGAAGAACCCTAGAGAGAGAGAATTATACTCTTCCTTCCTACCGACCAATAGTAAAATCTACATTATGCCTACTTTCTAAACCCCAGATGACTAAATTTTCCTTATATATGAGAAGATAAATGGGGCTCTAAAGGCTCAAGTTTGGAAGAAACCCTAAAGAAACCCAAAGGCCACCACTAGTGCCACGTTGGCACGGGCTGTGTAAAAGAACACGCCTCGTGGCACACGACTACTACAAAAGTATAAGGGCTACGGAATGGGGTTGCTCCCTGAATGTACTGAGTGCACAACCCGCAATTAATATCTTACGGGTCGGGGACTGGAGACCTCATTCTTCAACTTCTTGGCTCACAGATCGTGGAAAAGCACACGGGCCGCATGAAGACTTAGTCACCTTAACGCTTGATTTGGCATAGGCTTGGCATGGGCCGTACAAAGCTACACTGGTCGTGCCACTCTTCGACTCCTCAAAAACTTGGTTTTTCCTTCAACTTGTTTGCGTTGGTATGGGTGAACCGCAAATACAATTTGAGAGTTCTTGTAGTCAATTTCATAGCGCTCAAGAAGAAGAATCCAACAGTACCACCCTTAGATGCTGATTCTTCTCGAATATTTCCCAGAACTTAGTTTAGCTCTTGGATTACAATTCACCCACTTCTTTATCTTCCTTCTTCGACCCTTCTATCTCCTACCATGTTTGGACTCATGGCCTTCAGTATTCTACCATCCTTGTGAATGACCTTATAATATACTACTCTGAAATACTTACAAGCAATCTACAAATAAGCTCACAAAATAGAATCTAGATGCTCGTAAGGGAAAAAATCCATTAGACCCAAAATAGGTTACCAAATGAAGTATTTAGAAATGAAAACCAAAAATGGTCATCTAAACCTCTTATGATTTAAACATATGAAAATCTAGCAATCTACCCACAAAATGGTAACAAAAGAAATGTTAACTTCCTTAGAAAATACATGCATTTGACGTCTCATCAGTTGTCTGCTTATGTCGTGTGCATTTTTGTTGATCTTTCACTAGTGCAATAGACTATGGGTTACCTTGGATGATTCAGCTTATTTTTATCGCGTGTTGTCTTCGTTCCTATGGGCTAGTTTGTAGTATCTTGAGAGTCTTTTGTTTATTGTAAGTGTTTCTGTATATGTGGTTCTTGTGGTAATTGTGTTGTGGTTGGGGTTATCTCAAAGTGGGGTATGGTTTGTCGGAGTAGAGGTGATGTGTGTGTGTGTGTGTGTGTTTGGTTGGTGAGTGATTTTTGGCAAAGGCGATTGAATATCTGCTTGTTTACGAGGCTGGTGGTTTACCAGGCGTATGTGAAGCCGCATTATTATTTTCATTATTGTATGTGATAAACAAACAAATGGGAGGAGTGTATCTGCATTTGTTGCGGGGTTGGGAATTTCCTAGACACATGCAAAGCCGCAATATTCTCGCTTCCTTTACCTTATGGGTATGTGTGTCTCCTACTGAGCGAACCTGTAGGTGATTTTCCTACTTGTGTCTTGTTCGGTGGGTTAGGTAGTGTTATTCAAAGGGCTTGAATTGGTTGATGTATAGGTCATTCGTGTATATGCGGGCTTAGGTTTTGGGGTTAGAAGATGAATATGCCACGTGGGCTAGTCGGATCACATTATTTATGATGTGGTACTTAAATTTTTTGTTTTCCAAGGCTATTGCAGTGGATAGATAGTTATAGGTGATGCAAAATTGCAATTCTTTAGGTACTAACCCAATGCTATTTACGATTCCCATATGCGTATTATCCTTATATAAATGCAATCATAATGGGAGATATTCGCAGTTGTAGTTTGTCTGTGATTTGTGTTATTGTGGGTCTGTTCCGTGCGTTGTGTGGTTAATGTTGAATCTGTTGTGAATGTGTGTAAGTTGTAGACTTCCTATGATAAACATGGTTTGGGACTTTGGGGTGGTTGGATTTTGTGCCGAAGGCCTTATTGGTTAGATGGTATTCCTTTCCTGATGGGTTGTTCGGAGGAGTTACTTCCCTAGCTGGTAGTGCATGCTGGGTTAACGTTTCTTACTGGATTTTCTAAAGAAGCTCATGTGAGCCGTAAGTCTGGAGTTTTGGTTGTTCAATGTTTAGTCTATTCTTATACTCCGCATTAATTATCTTTCTTATGTTTGTCGAGATCGGTGACAAGATCAACGAACGACGAGGAGGAAGTAACAGTGAACCTCCTTCTATCCAGCCCTATTTTCCGAGGGCTGAGGGAAACTGATGCGAGATGAAACCTAGGCTCTCGAAAACTTGGATCTAGGGGACAATTAGGTTGTACAACTGACGAATGTACCTGAATGGATTAGTTCCAAGGCTTCATTCGACTGTGCAAAGATGGGATAAAGTATGTCGATGTCCTGAAGAGTGATTAATTGGCATATTTTCCTAATTTCAGGTTGGGTGTCCTTCCTATGGAGGGGCAGTGTAAGTCACACTATGTTGGCTCGTTCGTCCTGTGCTCAATGAGGCAATGTTGGCAGCTGAACCATCAACGAAGCGGGTCTGTCTTCCGTGTTGTCTTAGTTTCTCATTCTATCTACTGTAATAGGTTTGTTATTTTAAATGATGTGACATTTCTAGATGCAATCTACTAGATTAAACAACGTTCTGATATTGTAATGTTTTTTTAATGCTTGTCTTGGGTTTTTCGACCTGAAACATAATAGAATTTTATTGGTCTCCTTTGACTGATCCTATATTATAATTTTGTTTTTGTATTTTTTTGGTACTTGACATATCATTTTTTCTTTATGATATGCCTAATAGACTATTATGTTGTCGTAATTATGTCTTTATGATAGGCCTAATTTCTATGATTTGAGTGGGCAAGTATATGATAAATCATGTGAAACTGTTTTTATACTTGTCAAAGTTACTGCATGCATATGTGTTGGGGAGTACCTTGTCACTGGGGGTTGGACTAGGATAACAATCGTTGGTGTAAAGCAGATGCATGTTGTCTCCACAATTGTCATTTCCTTCCTAATGTCCGTGTGTGCAACTTCATTGTAATTTGTTTCATTCTTGTTGGCAATTTTCGTGATTGTGTCAAGTAATAAATATCTTGACTGGGGAATTTCGGCCTTTCCTAGGCATAATGAAGACTAAGGAAGAAAAAATTGAGTCCCTACAGACGACACCACTGATGTGGGGGAATCCGTCTGGGCCAACATAATATCCAGAATTAGCGTGGGGAGGCAAAATATTTTAATCATCTTGCAAAACAAGGTCTCGGGGAGGTCCCCAAGATCCAGCTCTGATGGCTAAGTCAGTATTTTGGTCGGTAGTCCTTTTATCTGGAGAAAATGCCATTACATGCCTCTCTGTCTAGAACCTTTATTTATAGCTGTTGTACCGCGTGATCCCCGTTGATCGTGGTCCACATTGCTCCTATCCTTACCATGTCGTGGCTTTGAGGGGATGATGGTGGGTATTGACTCTCTTCCTTCTCAAGGTAGATTTTTTTTCCTGTGTTGGGAGCTGCACTTATGGTTCGCTTACTCGATTTGCTAGTCGCGAGGTGTTTCTCTTTGGCATAGATTTCGCGTTGCAAAGGAGGTATATACCGGTGTGGCTCGGGGAGGTGCATATAATTGGGAAAGTAGTGGGTCCAATCTCAAAATTGTTAAAATTAAAAAGGACATTGTGAAAATTTAACAACATATTGTTGTCATTTTAGGTAATTTTTTAAGCATGTCATTTTAGTTAGGATGGACAAAAATAGAAAATATGTCATTTTTCATGGGACGGAACGGGTACTTTATACTACCTCTATCCCAGTAAAAATGACATATATTAACTTTGGCAGTCAATTGCATCAATATTTAATTATTAGAATAATATGGTCGAAGTTAGGTCAGTTTAACTCTAAAAGTCAAATTATGTCATTTTTACTGGGACAGAGGTAGTATGTCTCATTATTGACTTATGTACAAAACACAAAGTCTCTTTTTAGATCGACTAATCGTTAGACAGAGTCATTTTTATAATTAATGTAACTAATGGGGGTAATTTGATGTTTGTTTTTATTTATTGCTGCAAACTTCTTATAATTTTAAAAACCTTTTTAAATATATATTGAAATATAAAAAATTATAATTTGACTTTAAAAGTTATCAGAATGAGTTTTTTCATGATTGGTATAATTGTTAGGTGGTCTAACGAGAGACTTTCTCTACAAAAAAATTCTTTAAAAAAATTACTAAAAAATTATTGAAATAATATTGGCATAGTTTGACTTTTGAAGTCAACTATGTCAATGTTTAACGACTAATAACTTTATTTATACGAGTAAAATAATTCTTCAAAAATAATAGTTTGAAAATATGTTCTATGATGAATTCAACAATATAATACATGATAATAGTTTTACATGTATAATATTAGAATAAAATGATCAAATTTGGCTCCGTTTGACTCTAAAAATCATACAATGCAAATAATTATGAGACAAAGGTAGTATAAATTATTTATGAATGAAAAATATTTTATCTTTTTTTCTACATTTAATTTTTATTGAAAATGAAAGTAAGACAGTAATCATTGACACTGGATAAAGTAATTGAGCTAATAATAAGAGAAAATGAAAATATCATTTTTAGGTGAAATTATAAGCTTCCTAACTTCTTTTTTTGAAATTGATGCTAAAATGTTCCTATTTTATTACAAAATGTTCTCAATTGATTCGTAGATACTATTAGCCGTTTTAAGTGAATCGATGTTGAGTCAACTTTCTTAGTTATGATAGTATCACTATTGGGAAGAAGAGAATGTGACAAAAAGGGACAACATAAGAGATTATGAGTATGGTTGGATTTATGTTGTTCGGAACATAGCGGAATGGGCTTATGGAGGCGGTGTAGAAAATACTATAAGAAGAGGAAAATTTAAAAAAATCAATGTAACCTCAAAAGTTGTTAATATATATATATATATATATATATATATATATATATTTTAATCTCGGTAACCCTTGATTGGCATGTTAACTTCACTAAAATGTGTTATATCCAATAAAGGAATCAATTAAGAACATTTATGTTATACATGCGACCCTAACAATAGGCCCAGCTCACACAGAGCTCAACGAAGTGTTCGTATAGGCGAAGAGCGAACAGTAATCAACATTGCTCCGCACAATGTATTTTATCCTCACAAAGAAGTATCCACCCACATCCACGCAAGTGGGTACCACTCAACCCACAATAGGAAGAATGTGGCCCACGACATATATGCTCGAAATAGTCATACAACCACCACGATAACCACGATTAGCACGTCCTAGATGGCAGCGCGACACCCCGACAATGTAGGGTGAGAAAGCCTATTAATAGACGAATGATTAAAGAAACAAGATAGGTGACATCTAGTAATCAAAATGATTATACATAGCTACTCAGTGCTAACTTATGTATCAAAGATTTTACCCCAAATCTAATCCGATTTTTTTTGCAAGACAAAAGTACCCTTTGTCAATCACCAGCTAGAGTTGCGACATCGTTTTAAGAGAACTCCGCGCAACAATTTTATAATAATTTGGGAGCGTTCTAAAACATGAATGGGAAAATGAAATCTACAATTCCCCTGAAAATAACATATAATCCATGATTTTCTCATCGTAGTAATAGTAAAAGAAGAGGAAGTACGGTGCTATATGTAAAGAAAAAGTTCGAAGTTGTAAGAGTATCTCCAATGAAATAGTTAATTTGATAAATGTCATTTGACACGTCACATTGATAGACACTCAACAATTTAAACATCTTCAATGCAACGTCAAATGAAAGCATTAATATAATGTAGCACATTTTCATTTAGAGGGAGACTAGTAAAACTTGTATTTGGAGAAGTTTTTGTTGAGGTTTTTACTTGTTTTTCCAAGAAAATATAATAGGAATTCATAAATTTACATGAATAAAACTAAAATGTTTTTCAATTAATGATTGACACAGCGTACCAAAAATATAGTAGTGAGAGTAGTATTGAAGATTAATTTACTTTCTTAATGTTCCCTCCGTTCCAGAATAATCGGCTCACTTTCTATTTTCGTCTGAAAACTAACTCTTTCATTGAAAATGCTCTAACAACTCTCTCTAAAAGAGATAAGATTTGTGTTGCGCTTTTCCCCGTTTAAGCTTTTCTAATACGAGTAATTTTTTAAAATAAAATTTAACAATCTAATTTCTTGATAACAAACATGCAAATCACAACACTGATAATAGAAGTTATATTACACCATTACACCACAAAGGGTTAGGAGCACTACACAATGATGGTCAACGCCTACAATATTTCTACAATGTCATTATTGTTATGTAATTTCTTGATATCAATAGACAAAGACACTACTAGTTGCTACTAAAGTCACAAAACACGTTGAAACTAAGCCAAGAGCCAGAAGTTTTTCTGCCACCTGGTACTGATGAGGTATCCGCCCATCCCTTTGCTTTGCTTCCTCACTCCAATGGTTAAGCAATCCACAGTACTGATGCACTCTTCCACAAACTCTTC
>JAULKM010121062.1:0-20985 GCA_032355605.1 Rubia tinctorum | reverse complement strand
ACTAACTATGCCAACTAACACTATCCGTGCCTTAAGAGCCAGCTAAGCAATTTATGAGTCTAACCGATCTTTATCACAAGGCACTGTATTTTTCTCTTCTTTGATTGGTTTGTTCCAACTGGCACAAACCATACCATATGATGAGACTACTAATGCATGCATTTTTAGAAGCATTTAACATATCTTTTGTTATCTTTTTTGTTAGAAGATTGCTAAATTTAAGTTGGTTTACATCATAAGGGGTTTAGATGACCATTTTCTGTTTTCATATCTAAATCTTTCATTTTGTTACGTATTTTAAGCCTGATAGATTTGTGTCATTATGAGTGATGTGCTCATGTAATCCTTTTAGCACATTTGAAACTCATACTTGTAATAGATTAGGTTTATATGTAAGGATAATGGATGCTTTGTTGGTAACAAAGTTAGGACGATGATTTAGGAGTTATATCTTAAGTCTCTAATTTAAGGTGTTTGTGGAATGTCCTTCATGATCATGCTCATGATGAAAAAAAAAATCAAGAATGAAGATTTACAAAGAAAAAATGATTTTAGAAGTGAAGTCCAATACAATTTGGTTGAAGAAAAGTTGCCGATTGAAGAAAGAAGACCGACCGATCAGCTGGGTGAACAACACTAAGCGTGCGGCCCGTGCCCTTAGCCGCATGCTCGCGTGCCCCTGAGCAAAGGAGAGAACACCCCCTTGGACTTTGTTCGCGCTCCCCGCATACTCATGTGCCCAGTCGCACGCTGGAGGACTTCGGCCATGCTCAACTAGGCACTTAAATTGGAGTACTGCTAGCTTATGTCCAAATCAGAGCAAAAGCTTTAAGTCATGAATTTATTTTCTTTTCCTGGTAAATTTAAGAATACTGGGATTTTCAAATTTTAAAAATATCGAAGCCATATGGTTGAATATGGGTGATATTATTTTTGCATGTTAGTTTAAGTGTGGAGGAAGGGTGGGGATATTTTTGGTAGTTTTGGAAGAAAGGTTTAGGTGGTAGTACAAAAATTGTACTTGATCTTTGCTTCAAGATCATTATACTTGCCCTTTTCTTTGATATATTATGTTGCTTTCACCCTCTCTTTTGTTTGTTGTGAAAATGGCTCCAAAGAGTAGCCATATTGAGAAGGGTTAGGTCATCCTGAGCGGAAAGAGGTAGCTCGGCCAACTTCGGGAGAGACAGAGCATCCCAAGCTATAGTGACCGTTCCCATGATGCCAAATAAGTTCATTGGGATAACAAACATTGGGAGGCCATTGTCGTGCCTCTCAAAGATAGTATTTATAGGCCCTAATTGTGGCTAACTACTAGAAAGTAGCTAGTGGCAAGTCAGGGTTGTCCACGAGGAAAAAAGGGTTTTATCGAGTGTTGCAATGTAGCTAAAAAGCACACAAAGATGTCACTCTAAGTGTGTGGTAACAAAGTGGGGGGTTTTGATTTTGGAAAATACTACGCTTACTTTAAACTACTAAATTAACAAACGTTTATAAAAAACAATGTGAATACGATCACACTAGCACAAAAGATGTAATTAAGATGATAACGAGTCATGGGCACAATTGGTTTACATTTCTAGTTATCTTTTGATCATCGATTAATTATCCTATTTTTATGCATTAACCACATATCGTGGAGAACTTATCAACACCTTTTGAGTGAAGATATTTCTCGCCTCTCCTCAGTTATAGTTAGAGTGAGCGATCGTTGCCACACAATAACCTTTACCCTCGAGTCAACCTAGACGATCAGTGTCATATACTTCCCCAAGAATAGCAATAAACATGAATACATACAACTTACACAATATCCTACAAGCAAGAAATATTGGGATTGCACAAATACATCTACTAATAACGAGTACGAGGATCGGCCTTCATGCAAATCGTTATTAGTGAGCCGCTTTGATAATTAGTCAAACCCATTCAAATTCATCTTAAATCTAAGCAATTTCATCAATCAATAATCATAATTAGTTTTCACACCCAATTATAACCTAACATCAACTCACGATAATCACATCTATAAAAAGTCAAAATCTTTTGGGTTTGACCAAAAACCTAGCAAATAATTAACTTACAATCATCAACTAGTTGATTATCCTAGTCTAAATCATGCATTAATCACACAAGAAAGCATAAAATATACTTGATAATCAAAGCTCAAAATAGAATAAATCATATCTCAAAAATTCATACTAGAAATGCTTACCAATTGCTCCCAAGAGTAAATTTAGCCTATATTAGCTAAACCCATAACAAAAGAATAAAATTCCATGATAAACATAACGAAAAATATGAAGAAATAAATTTGTTTCAGGGTTTTGGAAGGGAAAAATCAGATAAGGAGAGAATGAATGAAGAGAGAGACAGAAAATGAGTAATAATGTGCAGCTCTAATCTGCCTCTACAGCCCAAAGTGGCTCTTGTTGACCGTTAACTTCCTTCGCTGCGGCGTTCAAGAAATGGCTGTAGCCCACAGTGACGCCCAACTACTATCAAATTTCAGTATTTGGCCTTCTTCTTCAAAATCTTCTTACTTCTTCCATGTTGCTTCAAAAATTGAACTCTACCAAACCCGATCACTTTAACAAGATCTAAAATACTTCATAAATTAAAGAATTAGTATATAAAACATATGAATTCATCCTAGCCTCTTAATAGATGAAATTTTATTTTCTTTCCAAATAAGTACCTAATCTATTAAAAAATTAGACTTCGAATCTGTTAAAAATGGGATATAAATTAAGCACATCAAACATCACCGGAAGTGCAATCAAGAGGTGGAAGAACTTAGTGAAACCAAGGAGAACAATGCTTGAGAACAAATTTTCTTGTAAGAAGACTTTGTAGCTACTTGAGATCCTACAACCCATCTCTTACATTTTGGGTCAGATAGTTTTGGAAGGCTTCCTATAATGACACTCCCTGACCTACACACACTGGGTGTTAGAGTTCTTGGCCACATTGGAACAAAAGACGAATGAAAAATGGAAGCGGTACATCAATTTTCACTTGGATGAAGAGGAGTTCTCGATGACTTACCGAGAGGTGGCAAATGATTTTGAGTGGAAGTTTGGGGTAGAACTCCCACGAACGCATAGGAGGGGGCCCAAATTATCGTTGAACATTTTTTGGAGGAATATTGTGGGACAAGACCGAACAAGTAGGGGGAGGAATAATTCAATCATTCACCTGGCCTACCCAAATATCATTGAGAACTTCATGGATGGGTGTTTGTATGTGTCAGTGAAGAGAGATAGAAGAATTCCAATGGGTGGGATGATTGGTTTGTTAGCTTAACACATAGGGCATTCTTTTCCGAGTGGAGTTGGTTTGGCAGGAAGTGGTTGTATGAGGACAAGGTACATGAGTGAAAATTTTGGGGAAGACACTATGCTCACCACTACAACATTAAAGGACCTTTTTATATGGCTCTATGGTGGTGCGAATGTTTGTAAGTTCATGGTTCTCCCACAACTGGAACGAACAACTATGACCGACTGCTCCCATTGAAGATTCTTTACCCCTTGATGCTAACTACGAGAGGGATTTATCTTTGCATTTACTACTCCAAAATTTGAATTTGAGATGGAGAAAATCTAGGAGGAAGAGAAAGAGGAGCACCCCACTCACTCACAACCGATACCACCCGTTGACTTCTACGAAAAGTTTCATCTCTTTGGCAAAAAATATTTATGCTATGGCCAACAAATATAAGGACTAAGTTAAGCGATTGATGGGAGGATCCATCAACTAGGAGGGTGTGGTGAGAGACTTGATGCAATTGATAGCAAGGTGAGGAGTTGGGGGTAAAGACTTGCCTCTCCAAAGCAAAAGGTCCATTAGGAGTTTCTTTTTGCAGACCAATGGGCATATGTGCGAGAGGAGATCATGGAGTATTATTGTAAAAGATGCAAGCATCTAACCTGCAATTCTTTCAAGATGTTTATTCCAAGGAGAAGCAACAATTGAGGCAGAAAGAACAAGAGAGGAGGCGTGAATTTCGACACAAAATAGCAGAGCCTTTGTGTCTCGAGAGGGAGGGTTTATTTTTCCCTTACTCCACTTATAGAGTTTCTTTGTATTTTCTTTCTTTTGATAAAAAATGAAGACCTTTTTTGAGCATTTTATGCTTTCAATTTTTTTTAAAATGCAATAAGAACTCGCTAAGTTGAAAATCTCAAAGGGCGATTTAGGCAAACTTGGGAGACTGGGATAGGTTGAAAACTAGAAAGGAAAACCTATGCAAACTGAGGCCTTAGAGGTGTGGGAAAAAGTGACGTGTAAGGCTTAAAAGAAAAGAGAGATTAGGATGAAAATCCGAGAGGGCTGCTAGGCAAAATGAGAGAAAATGAAAATTTTCGTATTCTTTTCTTATTTGTGCCTTTTTTTTATAGTTCTTTGGGGTAGAGTAAACTATCTTCTCGTTTTTCTTTGGATTATCATAACTCATTCTTATTATTGGCATGATAAACTAGTCCAGGATTTCTTAGGTCGGGATATAAGTGTTTTTGTTGACTCTTGTGTTTTGGGTTAGGGTAGTCCTAGGAATAAAGTGTTGGATGTTCTTTTCAAAACATTTTTATAGGTATAAACTCAGATTTTCTTTGTTCTTATTTAATCGAGGAGGAGTAAAGATTTAAGTGGGGAGGATTTGATGAGACAGTTAATACATGTTTTCTTAAAGCATTTAACACCACTTTTTAGATGCATTTGTTGGCGGATATTTAGATTTATAGGTTTTTTTTTATGATAGAGAGTTAAAACCTTTTTTTGGTTATTTGCATTAACTTCTCTTTTATGTAAGACATTTGTAACCTAATGGGATTTTTCCTCCATGAGTGGTGATGAGACGGGAAATGCATGTTTACGTAAATCATTTAACACCACTTTTTATATGTGTTTGTTGGTGGATAGTTAGATTATTAGGTGGTTTACATGTTAAGGGGTTAGAATCACCTTGTGCGGTTATATAATTTCCTTTTTTGTAAGAATTTAATGGCTGACGTGATTACCCCTATTATTTTGTTGATTTCTACTTGTTTTGTGAGTTTATTGTTGAAACTTCAAATGCATGTTTTCTTATGACATTTAATATCTATTTTCTAATGCTTTTGTGGGTGGATAGTTAGATTTAAATAGGTTTTGAAGATAGGGAGATAGAACCATTACCTTTGGTTTTCCTTTGTAACTTCTCTAGTTTGTGAGTGGATTGTAAACTTAATGGGATTTTTCCGTTGTGAGTTTCTAGATGTCTTTTTATGAGATTAAAATGTATGTTACTTATGAGTGAAGGTCATTCGCGAGGATGGTAGTAGACAAAAGGCCAATCACAGTGTTGGTAGTAGACAAAAGGCCAATCGCAAGGTTGGTAGAAGAATAGAGTCTATTAATCTTAAAATGGTATAAGATTGAAGATCGTAGAAGAAGGAAGCTAAATTCTGGAGGAAAGTAAGAAAACAAGAACTTTGTAGTATTGCACGATCTGTATGACCATGTCGTGCCGAAGGAAACTCCAGGGCACGGGGGTCATGCTGATCAGCACAAACTGTGCAATCGAAATAAGTAATTAAGGAATCCAAGACATAGGCCGTGCAATTTAGCACAATGCGTATATGCAGATTTGCGAGGTTTGAGCTTTAGGATATGGTCCATGCAAATTCGCATGACCTGGCAATCACAGGCACCAAGGCACCCTTCCAGTATACGGTCTGTGTAGATGTTGATGTGTTCATTTTATGCTGTAGTTTAAGACATTTTAGACTCACTTTTGTGTACTTTTGTGCTCTAGATCTTGAGTTTTCCTTGAAATTCTCTTAGGAGAGTTAAGAGCGACTTTTGTACTCTAATAAATTTTCAAGGGAATTTGGTGTGACAAGGCAAGCGATATGAAGATTTGAAGAGTTGAAGAGTTGAAGACTTTATTTTGAGGTTTGAAAGATGAAGAATTGAAGAATTGACGACAAGAGAAGTAAAGAGTTCAAGATTTGAGGACTTAGACAAGAGAAATGAAGAAGTGAAGACGCAGCCATTTGTACCTATCGCGGCTAGCAGGAATTCCTCATGGATCGCGATGGCAACTTGTCACGAGTCACGAGGATACACTAACGGGCTGGGACAACCTACTGCAAGTGGCTTATTTTGTCATTTCTCTTGTACTACAAATACCATTCTCATCATCTCATTTCCTATCTTCGTCTTCTCGACTTTCGCTCTTTCAAAACCCTAGTTCTTTATTTTATTTCATCTATTTTCACTTTTGATTATGTTTTATTTTCTTTTGTTTGTTAATATGAACTCTAGTAGATAAGTTATCACTTGAGAGTAATTGATTGAAGATTCCAAGCCCATGTAGTGAGAAACGCTATTAACTCATTAATGAAGCATTAATTACTTAGCATTTTTTGTGTGAAATTGATGAGTAAATGAGTGATTCTTTCTAGGACCTATAATAGACTTGGAAGTGGGAATCAATTGCGTCCAAGGATTTGCCAATTGTGTTTGTATCCTCTTTTCTTAACTGTTGCAAAATTAGTCTAATTATCTCATATGACAGTTGTCTTGTTTTTCCTTTCAAAACTTAGAAAAACCAAATAAAAACCCCCTTTTTTATTTGATTGTGTGTATATATATATTTATATGCAATTATCCACCATTATATGCATAAAACCTTAGGAAAATTCCTATTCTTCATAGACGACCCCGGTTTGCCACTATTTACTTAGTTGTGTTTACGAAGAATTTAGGGCTTATAAATTGTATATTTGAGAGGTACGACGATGGCTTCCCAAATTTTAGCACTGCTACGGGGAAAGAGGCGTATATTTTTAAGTGTTTCGGTATATTTTTGTGAATATTTGCTAGTTTCTTTTTTATTTGGTTTTTAGTTGATTTTTGGTTGGCTTGGGGACTTATTGTTCGAGTTCTTGGTGTATGGTTTGTAAGCGATCCTCTTCACAAGTACCCCTACACTACGACCCTGAGTTGGAATTAAACCTAAAATGGGCTAGAAGGTTTTCCTTGGAGAGTATGAATAACACCCTTCTAGTGATTATGTTTAGTAACCTTTTACTTCCATGGAGCATCAAGATGAGAATCCCAAAGAAGGCCATCAACACCCTCACCTTTAAGGAAATATTCCATTGGGACAAGTGCTGTTGAATTAGACCATAGCTCTTAACCTTGAGAAACAATCGATGTACATCACAAATCCGGTGGTTGGGCCTAGTGGGCATTTTGAGCTTAAATCCTGGTTGATACACTTGCTACCTTATTTTCTTCATAGGCAAGGGGATGACCCCAACAATCATCTCTCCACTTCCATGTGGTATGTTTTTGTATGATTCCCGAGGGAGTAGATGAGGAGCTCTTCAAGTTGAAGGCCTTCCCATTTTCTTTGAGAGATGCCGCAAGGGATTGACTTCATTATCTTTCTTCCGGAAGTATCAACTCATGGGTTTAATTGAATATGAAGTTCCTAGCCAAGTACTTCCTAGGCTCCAAGTCCGCTACTTTGAAGAATGAAATTAGCAACATCTTCCAATGGCATGAAGATTCGTTTTGTGACTATTGTGGGAGGTTGAAAAAGCTCCTTTCAAGTTTCCTGTACCATGGTTACTCAGAAGGAGATTTGGTGTACTACTTTTACAATGGTCTTCTTGATGAGGAACAAAGGCTAGTGAGGGGAGATTGTGGTGGATCCGTTGGGAAAAAGAGTTCAGGGGAAGCTATGGAGCTATATGAAGAGTTCGTCGAGAAGTCAAGGACCTTTAGTTCAAGGCCAGATCTCAGGAGGCAAACCTCAAAAAACACAAGTTCTTGCTCCAACAATGGAAATCTTGAGAACCAAGTCTTAACCCTCACTTCTATGGTGAAAGCCTTGATGAAAAAATATATGGAAAGGCACCGCATGTAAAGTCTTGTAAGAGTTGCTACTCCACGCACCCTATGGATGCATGTCTTAATTTACAAGACAATTATGTCAAGGAGGTGAATGCCGTGGGTTTTCAAGGAGGCCAAGGATATCAAGGGACGGTTACCAAGGCTGTCAAGACTATCAAATCGGCCTTTCAATGCGAGTAGTAAAGATCACCCAAATCTTTGGTATAGAAATGCTCAATGAGGGAAAAATACACAACATACCACCCTCAACAATAAAAATACGGACATTCGCCACAACAATCCCCAAGACTTCAAGACAGGTCTTATAATGAATGTGAAAGTTTGGGCTTGTTAAAATATAATGTGATGCAAGCCTTTGGGGAATTTGTGCTTGTGTGCGGAAAAAGCTGAGAAGTTCCAAGAGAAGGCCAAAACAAGCATAATAAACTTGGAGTCTCCAGTGAGTCCAATGACATCCATCTTGAAACAAATGAAGTCTAGGTATTTAATAAAACTTCCTTCTCAATCGAAAATAAACCCTCGATGAAATGTGAGTGACATCTCATTGAGAAGTGGTAAAGAGGTGAAGAAGCTCCAAGATGAAGGTGCTGTTGAGCGGGAGCTTGAGAAAGCATAAATTTTGAAAAGGAGGCTGAGGAGTTGGCCAAGGAGAATGTGAGAAAGAAGAAGGAAATCGAGGAGAAAACCATATTGCTGAGATTGGGATCAAACCCCGAGACATCATCCTGTTTCACAAGAAAGCTAAAATGGCAGAGATTCCCTCCTATGTGCCGGAACCACCCTTTCCGAAGGCATTGAAAGATAGGAGGAAGAAGGAAGATAATAAGACATATACGAAGTTTTTCGTAGATGTGAGGTTAACATTCCACTCTTAAATAATATAAATCAAATTCCTTGGTATGCTAAATTTCTAAAGAAATTGTGTGTCATTAATAGGAAACTAAAAATGAAGATTTAGAATGAGAATGGAAAGAGTGAGCATGTCACCGCCGTGTTTAATGATGAATTACCTCCTAAATGTGATGATCAAGGAATGTGATAGGAGGGAAACATTTTGAAAAATCCATGCTAGATTTAGGTGCTTCAATTAATGTGATCCCATATTCTTTGAATGAGAGTCTAAATCTTGGCACTTTGCATAAAACGGGGGTTGTTATGCAACTAGCCGATCACTCTAGCACATACATGAAAGGTATTGTGAAAGATGTATTGGTGAAAGTTGATTCCCTGACATTCCTGGCCAATTTTTACGTCCTTGATATTGAGGATGATAGTCATATCACACCTATTTTACTAGGTAGACCATTTTTAAAGACCTCAAGGACAATAATCGATGTGCATAATGGAACACTAACTATGAAGTTTAATGGAGGAAGGTAGAATTTGACACCAATAATTCTATTGATTATCCTAGTAGATACCACTCTTGCCATGCTATTGATGTTGTTAATGATATAGAGCAAGATTTGTTTGAGCCTGATGGTAGTAGTTCCTTGAAAGTTTCCCTTGTTGATGATTTACATGACGATTCTTTTGCATTTTTTATTAGTACTAACTTGAAGGGAAGAAACAATGATAAAGACTCTCTTGGGAAAGCAACATCCAACACCCTTAGCGTATCCATGGGGGAGCCAACAAAAGTGTGATCCCCTCGTTCTCATGTGAAGGCTTCTGTGGTATAGTGTAAACTATCACCGAAGGTGCTTAAATTTTCACCACTTAGAGATGGAAAGAAACCCCCGATTGCTCATTCGATTGAAATCACCATAGAGCAAAGAGGGGAATTGTTGGGCATGTTGAGGAAGTATGAAAAAGCCCTAGGTTATGTGTGCCAAGCTTTGTTGGGGAATGACGTGGAATTGAAGAATTTAGTCTTAGATCGAGGAAGAAATACTTTTATCCTCAGTTCATTTTTTTGAATAAGAGCAATGAAGGGAGTAAGTCCTGCCAAGAACGTTAAATAAACTTGGTTTCAATCATCTGGATTATCATTTGTGACTTTCCGTCAATATTTTTTAATTTTATTTTTATTGTTGCTTTTCATTATTTGTTTTATTATTTTCACGGTTGTGTTTTTCCAATAATTTTGTAGTAAAATAAGAGTATTGTGTAAGATGGATGAAGGAGTGAAGGAAATGAGAAGGGTGAAGAAGAGAGGTTCTTTGGAAGATGAATTGTTTAAGCTAAGTATAGAGGTAAACCTCGGTCGCGACCCGCGGGACTTCCCTCGGCTCATGACAGAACATAGGCCAAAACCAACATCCAATAAGTATGTGTCACGAGCTATGAGGAATCGCTCACGGGTCACGACAAACTTCAGAAAAAATGTTGGTTTCCAGGTAAACTTCTATCGCTACTCGTGAGACTTTCCTCGCGGCTTGCGACATAATAGTGTCAAAAATACACTTCCAGTAAATTCTTTGTCACAAGCTGCGAGAATTCCTCGTAGATCGCAACAAATTTTAGGAAGTTTTTTAAAAATTTAAACTTCCAGATACCTCTCTGTCGCGACCCGCAAGACTTCCCTTGTGTTCACAACAAAATTAAGGAAGTTTTCAAAATTTCAAATTCCAGATACTGTCACAACCCATGAGTCTTCCTTCACGGTTGCGACAAGATTAAGAAGTTTTTATTCCCAATACCCATCTATTGCGAGCTGCGAAGCCTTCCTTGTAGGTCACGATAGACGACTCAACACTGAAATAAAAATGGGCAGAATCGCTTATTCTCCCCAAAGCCTCCTTACTCCCGCCATTCTTCCATCTCCAAAACACTGCAAATCCACCCTCTCTCCCACCAATCAGGCTGCAATCTACCCTTTCCACACCGCAAATCCACTTCCCTTACTCTCTTAACAAATTCCACAAAATAAATCACATCACAACACCCTTGAATTCGAAATCCACACAAACCCTTGAATTTTGGTTTTTTTGGGAATTTATTGCTTGCAAGATAGGGTGTGTGTAGTGTAGGGTTCAAAAATTCATTCTCCTCTTCTTATATTTGGTAAAATTGTCAATCTATACCCTTGAATTGTCAATTTTGTGTAGTTTATGAATTTTAGATGAGATGATATTTTGAATTCATGAGTTTGAATATTTGTGATGATTTTGTGGACTTGGATATTTAGAATTGAGGATATTGCATAATATTTGTGTGGGCTTTCTTAATAATGCTTATGTGAACTTAGTTTTGGCCAATTACATAATGATTGTTGTAATGGTGTTCTTATGCTAGAAATTGTGTTCTTGGCTATAATGGTGTTCTTAGAAAAATGCATAAGTGTTCTTGGCTGGATTAGGTTTCATTGTAGGAGTAAAATTATGGTATGTGGCTGAGCATTGGGAGGATAGGACATAAGTGGTTGATGAAATTTTCTAGATTTGAATATTACTAAATCCTTAATTGTGGTGACATGAGAATGCTCGCATATTTGTAGTTACATGTTTTTTATTGTTGTGTGTCAAATACGTAACTGTGATTGAAAGGTATAAACTACGTAATGATGCTTGCATATTCGTCGCTACATGTTGGATATTTTAGTGTGCTAATTGCGTAGTGGTAATTTTTTTGATAGGAAATGTGGTGCTCATGGAAAATACTAGGGTTTCTTGAAACTTTTGATGCTAAACCTAGTATTATGAAAGTGTGTACTTGTGAGTTTTGACATCTTTTCCTGTGATGTTATTTCTTTCTATCATATGGGACTCAAAAGACAGATTCTAGAGAGGGGCGAGTTCATAGACGGTACCTCCAACTCTGGTTCCGCAACCTAGGCCGAACAAGTATATGGAGATGAACATAATCACTATCAACTATGCTAACCGATGGGATCTCCTGGCCAAGCCATCCAGGAATATTCATAAGATAAATTTTTGTGATGAGGGCACCTTGGAGATCCTAGGATTGCTTGAACCGGTTAGTTACCTCCTTACCAAAGAAGGTCTTGCTGGATTCATGAGCAGGAGCGCAACCACTACCCGAGGTACACCCTCGAGTTCCTAGCGATAGTGATGGTCTATAGCATGAGGAAGAACACTCGAGAGAGGGAGAAATCATGTGAGAAGTACATATGCTTCCACCTGAATGTCAGCCTTATGAGATGGTATTTTCTATCATTGAGGCTGCTCTCAGTTGGGATACCAAAAGATCTGGGAAAAGTATGATCCCCATGATGTGACCAGTACTGAGCAAGATGATACCACCTTCTAACATACTATGACAAGGAGGGTCCAAGATGTTTGAGACAAGAACAATTGATCACCCATCCAACTCTTTGTTATATGCACGGATTTTTGGCCCACCATATTCTTTCATGTTGAGCCGAAACATATGACACTTGAACATATCAAGTATTTGTAGTACCTCATTGGGGAGAGCACACGATATAAGTTATGGACTGATTTTTAGATAGGAAAGGTTGTCCAGGAGTCGAGGAAGTTTCAGGGTTACGACACCTCCATAGATGAAATCATAACCCTTCTAGTGCAGCACTTAAAGATCACCACTCCATTTGAACTTCAAAGCTTCAGCAGGGAGGACTCGTACCTTATCAGCCTGAAAAAGATACATGATTATAGTTTGATACAATCCACCACTATGGAGGGAGTCTACCGTTGGTTGTATATAAGGAAAAAGATGAAATTTATGAGACTTTCTCAGGCCCAGTGGAAAAATATGGAGCCGAACACACTTGTGATGAACTTAGCCATTGGGCTAGACGTGTCATGTCGGCTGGAATTTGAGCGGGAGCTGAGCCAGGCTCCCTCGACACCCATCCCGAGCGAGGAGAGTACCCTCCCATTCACCCAGCCTGCCACACCCTCTCTTACTTCACACAAGGATGCTCCTATGCATGTAGATTTATTTTCGCCCCTCCGGACTTCTACAGTTAATTGCTGCACACAATAAAGTTCGTCTTCCACGAGCAGCCCAAACACAACCTCTTTATTGCCGGAAGCCTGATGGACATAGATGAGAAGATTAATCGTCTCTCATCCCAGATGTATCATATGCAGATGCTAACGAGCAGTATTCTAGTCCCAGATCTCGAGCTAGAGCCCCGTATTATGAAAGTGTGTACTTGTGAGTTTTGACATATTTTCCTGCGATGTTATTTCTTTATATTAGATGGAACTCAAGAGACAGGGATTCTAGAGAGGGGCGAGTTCATCCAAGACACCTCCACCTCTGGTTCCACAACCGATGAGATTGAACAGAAACACCAGCGACTCCGCTAACCGATGGGATCTCCTGGCCAAACCATCCAGGAATATTCCGATTGTGAAGTTTTGTGATGAGGGTTCCCATGAGATCTTAGGATTGCGGGAACTGGTTAGTTACCTCCTTACCAAAGAAGATCTTGGTGGATTCATGATCAGGAGCACGCCCACTGTCAAAGGTACACCCTCGAGTTCCTGGAAATGATGATGGTCTATACCAGGAGGAAGAATGCTCGAGGGAGGGAGAAATCATGTGAGAAGTACATCCACTTCCATCTAAATGTCCAGTCTTATGAGATGGAGTTCTCTTCCATTGAGGCTGCTCTCGATTGGGATACCACACAGATTCGGGAACACTATGATCCACATGTTGCGACCCGCACTGTGCAAGATAATACTACCTTCTTGCACGCTATGACAAGGAGGGTCCAAGATGTTCTAGACAAGAACAATCTGATCATTTATCCAACTCTCCGTTATGTGCACAGATGTTTTGCGGCCACCATATTCTTTCATGCTGAGCCGACTAATATACCACTTGAAGATATCAAGTATCTGTAGTACCTCCCTGAGGAGAGCACACGATCTGGACTAATTTTTGGATAGAAAAGGTTGTCCAAGAGTCAAGGAAGTTTCAGGGTTGCAAAATCTCCATAGGTGACATCATCACCCTTCTAGCACAGCACTTAAAGATCACCACTCCATTTGGACTTCAGAGTTTTAGCAAAGAGGACTCGTACCTTATCAGCCTTAAAAAATGCATGATTATATTTTGATACAGTCCACCATTGTGGAGGGAGTCTACCATTTGTTGTATAGAAGGAACAAGGTGAAATTTATCAGACTTCCTCTGGCCTAGCGGACAAAGTTGGAGTCAGACACACCTGTGATGGACTTAGCCATTGATCCAAATGTGTCATGTCGGCTAGAATTTGAGCAAGAGCTGAGCCAGGTTCCCCCAACACCCATCCCAAGCGAGGAGGGTACCCTATCATTCACCCATCCTATCGGACCCCCTTTCCTCCACAGCAGGATTCACCTATGCATAGTGACTTTCCTCCGTTCCCTCCAAACTTTTAGAGTTAATTGTTGCAGACAATTGAGTCTGTATTCCATGGGCAGGCCAAGTACAACCCCTTCATCTCCTAGAGCCTAATGGGCATAGATGAGGAGATTAATTGCCTATCATCCTAGGTGTATCATATGCAGACGCAGACGAGAGACACTCTAGTCCCAGATCTCGAGCCAGAGCCCTGTAGGTAGAGGAGCAGGAGGAACGCAGAGTGGATTGCTTAGTATCAGTAGCGCTACCTAGGTGATGGAGGTTTTATCTTCTTACTATTGATCGTGAGTCATTTTACTTCCTCTTTGTTTTTTTGTGCCTTTTTCCTTTGATGTTTACATTGAGGGCAATGTAAAGTTTTAAGTGTGGGATGGGGTTGAACGACTTTATTTCATGTACATTTGGATTCTTTTTGCTACTTTATTTGGAGAAACATAATAAAAATAGAAAACCAAAAAATGTTTTAAAAAAATAAAAATCAATCTCGCTAATTTGAAAACTCGAGAGGGAAATTTAAGTAACTTTAGGGGTCGGATGGGTCGAAAACCTGAAAGGGAGACCTAGGTAAAAATGAGAGGCTATATGTGGGTGAGATGTGAGCCAAAAGAAATATGATATGTGGCTAGGATGAAAACCCGAAAGGGCTCCTAAGTAAAATGAGAGAAAGAGGGAAAATAAAATAAAATGATTTTTTTATGAATCCACTCATTTGCCGGCGTTGGAGTCATAAGGTTTAGGTGAACACGTGGATGAATTGAGCAGCCTAGCATCTTAGAACTACTTGGGATTGGGTGACTTGGTGGAAAACTCATGTCTAAATGGGCAAAGCCCTGTAAAGTGGCTTCTGTTTGGCCAAACGGGAGGGTGGAAATAAAGAGTTTAGAGATAGAAAAAAAAATCTTGTAAATGGTAATCGCCTCAAGCCATTCTATGATGCTTCTCAAGTGGCTACAGTTTAAAAAAATTCCATTATTGTTCACCACTGATATCCGATCACATGAGAAAGTTTAGCCAAAGACTACAAATAAAAACGCTAATTGGGAGTAAAAACAAATATCCGATCACATGATTCCATTATTTTTAAAAATTATTTTTAGTAATTTCAATTTTCCATCTACTCTCATTTTCTTGATCCATAGAGTTGAAGTGCTTGAATTTGGATCCTGGAGAACTCACACCTGTTAAGAGATGGGACTCGCAGGGTTTCATTTGACCAAACTGGAGGTCCGCGGCAAACCTGCTCCCAATCCAATGCTCTTTTCTTGTTGGGAATTTCTCCATATCCACCATTATAAGTTTCCTCTTTCCCTTGTTGTATTTTTCTATGTGTGAAAAAATTTCTCATTAGAGTTTTGCATTATTTGCTTGAGGGCAAGCAAAGTTTCCTTGTTAGGAGGATTATTGTGTGTTTTGTTTTGTTTTTTGGAACAAAATATTTAGAAAATCATTTTTTAATTCTATTTTTTTAGTCAAATATGTGTTTTTGTGTTGTCTTGAGTTGATAATTTGGCATGCAAAAATTCTAGTGGCTCTTGATAAAAGTACCTTTCCGGTTGTAAACTAATTGTTAACAAACATGGTAAATTTGATATGCATTAAGGTTTTTGAATTTTTATGATTTGTGAAATCTGATTGATATGATTTTTTGGATGACAAAAAAGGATGACTTTAATTGAATATTCTAGCCTACTAAAGTGAGGTTTGAGCTAGAGTACAACACTCTCTACATCAATCTTTATTCTGATAGATCATATTGTTATATTTGGAGTTGTTATGTGTGAAAGTGATTGAAAGCACTAGGATGAACCACACATGTTAAATTGCCTACCAATTACATTATCCCCTAGTGAAACACTTTGAAGGTTTGACAATGTTCTTGATATGAGTTACTATATATTTAGCTAAAGCCTTGTTTTATTCTCTCTCTTGTCCCTATTATGCATGTTCTTGGAGTTGAAGTTCATGAATTCATCCATTGTGCTCTCTTGAGTTGATGAAATTACAGAGAATGAATTTAGTTTACTCAGATAAAAGAGTTTCGAAATTCACTATCACAGGAATGACACTCTAGCACCAATTTTTTGAAAGTCTAGCATTGGCTTTTAGGGGTCTAAAAAAACCGGTGCCTAATTAGGGGGTTAAACATTTTGACCGGTTTTTAAAAACTTGTGCTAAATTTAGCACCGGTTTTTTTGGTTAGCTCCGGTTTTCTAAAACCGTTGCAATATTATCACCGGTTTTCTTATTAGCACCGATCTAAAAAATTGGTGTTAAATTTACAATGGTTTTGTATAGTTTTAAAATTGGAACCGGTTTTTTATTTGCAGTGGTTCGAAAACACCAGTGTTAAGATTGGAAGAGGTGTTTTATTTACACCGATTTTTGGAAAATCGGTGTTAAATGTCACCATTTTTTATTTGCAATTGCAATTGGGCGCTGACCGCAGCTGCTCTATTAGTTCCATTGGCAAAAACAAAACTAGAATTGGGCGTGGAACGCAGCTGCGCGCAGCTGCTCTATTAGTTCGATTTGGGAAAAACAACACTAGAATTGGGCGCTGACCACAGCTGCGCGCAAGTGCTCTATTAGTTTGACTTGGAAAAAACAACATTGGAATTGGGCGTTAACCGTAGATGAGCGTAACCGCTCTAATACTTCACTACAAACAGTAAAACAGTTTAACAACATATATATGGCCACATCTAGCAACATCAAAAAACATTTCCACAAAATGTATGATACAAATTTAATAATCTATGGGACTAAACATAACTATCCCAGACATAACTATCTATGGAACCAAACATAACTTTAGCTTAAACTAGCAATTGAATCATGTGGCATATACACATCAAATCACAAGGCTAATTCACACATCTATGGTCCTTAGAAATTCTCAGATGTACTTTATCATACCATAGGGAAAATGTGTCATCGAGTACCTGGTCTAGGTCACTTTCACCTTGACACCGTGGACATTTTCGCGATTTGATTGAAGCTGTTTTCCGATTGTCTCCTCACTTGAATACTAAACTTGCAAATTTTGGCCATTGAATCATAACTTAGAAAACAACACTAATCCTCGGATAAGAAATAACATACCTGTTTGATCTTTGAGTCAGCGCAACAAAAAAATGATTTCTTCTGAGCTTGAAAAGAAAAGGACAAAATCATTTCTCTGCATTATTCTGCTAGAATTGCAATATACAGGTTTAAATTATATTGTATGAGTAACATCCAAAGCTACCGAGTTATATCAATATTTGAACCCTGAAAAGTAGATCTCAGCGATCCAAAATGCCAACTTATGCTGAAAAAGATTATCAGATTCACATATGCACTTATGAAATCTTAGATACTACTCAATTACGATAACGTCAGACAAGAAAGGCCTATCATTTTTAACATGACCAAGTGTACCAAAAGTATTGAAGGAATAACATCAATAAAAAGAAATCATAAGTAGCAATGAGCTTAGATAAAGCTAACAACTTTATTACTTAACTAACTAAAAACAGAGCACCTTTGAACACATAAAAATCCACTACAAAAGATGACAAGAAGAAGAAAAAAATGTACTCTAATAATTTTGGACATACATTGATGAGGAAATCCTCTTATTTTCTCAACCAAATTTTAAATGAGGGAAATGACTAAAGTACATTACAACACCCTAAATCAGCATTATTTATGTTCACATTAAACTTAAACTATCTACAACATTTCCATTAGCTTGGTAAGAAAAGCATATGAGCCAATCCCACCAGTATATACCTGCAAATAAAGCAAAAGAAACTTCAATGTCCTTAAAATAATTTAATAACAGAATCTACACTTTCCTTGACCTTCAATCTTCCACACCCTTTTTAGCAACAGTCTATGGGAAAAAATGCTTATTATGATCAGAAGTACAGCCAAAGTAAGATGACGCTTTGATCTTTACATTAGTTCACAATTTTAAAAGAGCTCAGAACAAATTCAAGAATCCAATAAAGGAAAGTACAGATTCTTAAACTCACCAACTCATGTTGACCAGGATTTTGGCAACATAATCGCAAACAAAAGCGCCTTTAGGTAGCTCTTCAGCGCAACATAGTCTCGAACCACCTAGACCATGCCCTGCTCGAATTCCATCAAAATGGATAACACCTTTCCTGTTATGCGCTTGCATCAGAGCCATTATTTTTCTTGAATTCCTCTCTCTGTCCATTTCCCTATCATTAAAAAATAAGCACCATAAATATGGAGGAATGCAATAGTCATACAAAAATATTCAAAATCTAACCCACCTGTTACAATCAAGATCAAATGTCTTAAACAACCATGATTAAATGAGAATTTGCATCTTATTTGTCAACTGGATTATTGCGAGAGAAGAAACCTTTTTCAAATTCCACCAATGCAAGATTACTCTTTAAAACTCGATATAGAACACACCTTGAAAAACAAAGCAAAATTATGCAAGCAATGCTACCAAGTGAAACAACGGGAAAACAAATCATAAGAGCGTTGTTTAGCATAGTTTGACAATATTAAGAATTATTATACTACTAAGGAATGAAGAATCCCTCAATCACATTAAAAAAAGACATATATGAGAATGAGAAAATCTCCTACGGTTACCCTACATTCATTAGTTGTTGTCCTAATTACGAAACAAACTAGGTTCACAGCCTATGTTTTCTTTTCCTATTTTTTACACAAGTATCATGAATTCGCTCAAAGAGAATACTGCCATTATTACAAGAACATCATTCATATAATCTGTAAGAAACAAGGAGAGATAAATTTACATCCATGAAGCTCTTACATATAGCCAAGAACAATCTTTTCCCATCAGGATGTTCTTCATCCACATTAAGCTCTTTAGCAATGATCTCCTTTCCAAAATGCTAAAAAAATCAAAACACAAACACACCAAACTATTAGAAAATAGAACTAGAGCTTAATGTTAGCATATAAAGAAGCATACTAGGTCAACTTATAAACTAAACCAGAACTACTAAGCTTAGTGTTAAACCCGTGCCCAAAAACCTCCTCAAAACCATTCTGGTGATGATCGTAGCGGTGATGACTCGGGTCATAAACCCCGCCGACATCAAGCACGACATCCAACGTTACCAAAATCTGGAAGTTCAGTCAGACATTTCAACAAACAATTATTCTACACATCAAGAAACACTCACATTCACAGCTAAACCAACAAAACACCCAAGAGGGTCGCGCCCAAATTAATATTGGAGCATCGAGAAGCGAGGAAAATGAGATGGGTACCTGCGGGTCGCGGGAGTGGACGATCTGGGCATTGGAGAAGGCATCTGTGAGGCAAATCATGAAGCAGCCGAGAGCCTTGTCGCAATGGAAGATTCCATGGTGGGTCCCGACCCTTTTAGAGACCATTTTGAAAGACGAGGAAGAAGGAGTGATGCTGAATGCCGCCATGAAAGAAGGAGTTGGAGGAGGGAAGGTGGAGATTTTGAAAGTGATGAGAAAAAGGGGCTTTTGATATATACATTGGATTAAGAAAATGATATATATATATATATACACACACACATAGATAATTTAAAATAAGTTTTACCGTTGATTAGTTAAAATCAACTTAGTTATTAGTCTTTATACATTAAAAGTCAAGTAACTGTTAATCGTTAAAGTCAACTTAGCTATTAGTATTTATACATTAAAAGTTAAGTAATTGTTGACCGTTGATTGCTAAACTCAACTTAGTTATTAGTGTTTATACATAGAAAGTCAAGTAAGGTTTGACCGTTGATTAGAACTGAAATTCAACCTAGTTATTAGTGTTTATATATAAAAATTCAAGTAAGGGTTTATATACAAAGTGAAGTAAGGTTTGACTGTTAAGTAGTTAATGTAAATTTATTTATTAGGGTTTTTTATATAACAAAATCAAATAAGGGTCAACCCTTATATTAGAGTGAAAGTCAAACTAGTAATTAGTATTAATCTATATCTACATTACACTAAAAGCGTACTAAATTATGAAGTGCACATGTTTAGGCACGGTGATCGGTCTGTCCCCTTCATTTTTTTACCCCCTCTCTGCCTCGAGTTCCGTGCATCTTCCTTTGTGCCAATTTCCTGCTACTGGCTGCTTCAGATCCGCAAAAGGTTTCCGGTGCCCGATCATGATTTAGCTTTGGTATCCCTTCAGCTCTGTGCTTCGTTCCCTTCGCGCTTTTCATACGTCTACTGTCGCGTCCGGTCTCTCCCCATATGCAGTCCCATGCTACTTTCTTCTCAATTTGTTGACTCAGGTCCGTTCCTCCGTTCTCACCAGACGATGACGTGTCATTCTCTTAGGTGAGCCATTGATACGTGTCTCTTTCCTGGTTCTCCTCTTTGGCAACGTCCTCCTATTACCATGAATTGCTTCCCCTATTTAATTATTTTTACTCTTTTCTACTACCAAATTCTACCGCCTACGATATCTGGGAAGTCGTCACTATACCTCTCAAAGATACTATTTTAAGCACAATATGCTTACAAAATACAACTATGTAGATAGTTTGGCAAGTCGGGATTGTCCACAATGAAGAGGGATTTTCCTAAGGGTTCATACATAAAGGAATGGATATAAGCCTAGATAAAGATAGATATATAAAAGCATGTAAAGAGGGGGGGTTTTTGGTTGGTTTTCTAAGTTATGAATTGAAAGACAACACAGATATCAAAGCAAACTAGTAAAGAGATTGTAAAATCACAATTAACGAAGCCTTGGGGGCAATTGGTTTCCACTTCCAAACCACACATAGATCCTAGACTCATTCA
>JAULKM010121051.1:0-20986 GCA_032355605.1 Rubia tinctorum | reverse complement strand
GGGCCGAATAGTGGCAGTATTAGGAGTGGAGACCAAACAAGTTATTCAAATATATGTTGGGGCCCAAATAAACAATTTAGTCTAAAAATTAAATTCTACAATACACCCAATTTTTAAAATTACTATTAGAGTATATATATTCCATAAATTATAAAACCACAATTTTTCACAGGATGAATTCTCCCTAGAATGTAATTTCTTGTACGGGGTAGTGGTTGCCAGATCTAATCATCATTTGACCGATTATTATTTTTGTTGTAGCTGTGTTATCCAATCCGCTAATTTTCGTCCTGGCTTAGTGTATCAACCAAAGGGAGCGAAAACCTTCGTTTTCTTTCTGTAACTTTGTCACTAATTTCTTACAAAATTAATTCCCAACACTTTATCTGCTAAATTCTTATGAAGGGTACAATTTCATCGTTAAGATTCTGAAAATAATAAGTATTCCTTCTGTATCAAATTAGAAGTTTCATTTTTACACGAAAGCTAAGTACTTACTCTTTTATTTCCTCTCCTCCTTATTTGTTTGAATAAGTGTGAGTTGCAATTTTTTTATAAGCAAGTACTTACTTTTTTTTTGAATAAGTGCAAGCGAAAAGACAAAAGACTTTTGTTTCAAAACAATTTAGATAGAATGGAGGTAGTATTTAATTGCTTTTACTTTCCTTTGTGATACTTTGAAGGAACAATATTACGACGGAATACGTAATAAGTCCATTAAAACTCATAATTAATTTCATATTTTGAATAATTTGAAAGTAAGAATATGTGTATCAGCTAAATCAAACTTTTTTCTAGTAAGTTAGGCAGAACATTGAAACTTGATGACCAAACTTTGACATGCTGAGGTTTTGCTCCAAAAAAAGTGTGAACGAACCTCCTCTCTTCATTCTGATCTAGGGTTTTGCCTTCTCCAACGACCCCGCTATGGCGGAGCCATAACAAAGCCCTCAATTTCCTTTCGGGAATATGTAATCCTTAACTTTCGAACTTCCTTCAATTCAAAGTCTCGCATCTACCATTTGGGTGAGTCGGGTCTCAGTTTCACAGATGACGAATGCAATTGCTGAGAGGTGCCTTTGAGATGAACTCTAGTCGGTAAGTTTTCTCGTAGTCAGCCCCAAATGGATAAATTGAGGAAAGATTTTCAAAATGCTATCTTCAAAGGTCATACAAAGATGCATTTTTATGGATAATTGTCATATTTTAATCAATTTCTCAATTCTTGATGACTATTGTTATGATAGGTGCAATTAAAGAACAAAGAATTAAAGAACACAGACAATTTTACGTGGTTCACTAACAATTGTGTTAGTTACATCCACAAAATTGAAACAAATTTTATTAACAGACATAGAAGAGAGATATCTCAAATAGTACATATGTTTTCAATCTAACACACATTACAAACAGATTCAAGTAAGAGTTTATATAGGTCTCTCAAACAACAAAATCTAAAACAAGAATGGAATAAGACTAGCCTAATCCTATTCCTAAATAGAATTGGAATTACCTACTAATAAATCCAGAACAGAAAGGGATTCAGATTCAAGTCATATTCTAACAATCTCCACGTTCACTTGAATCCTCTCCCACGAAACAGATAACCGATGGCAGATACCAGATGATACCAGATGCAACAACACTTTCCAGATGTATCTCGACTCTTTCTGCCCCAAAATTCCCCTCAGAGGGCAGATTAACAACTTAGAACATTTACAAAGTCTAGACAATGTTGGAACTTTCCACGAGTAACCAGTTTGGTGAACATGTCAGTAGAATTATCAGCAGTCGCCTTAATCATCTTTCGAACTTCGAATGATGCAACCACGGAGGGATTTAACAGGGTAGAACCTTGTAGAACTTACAAGGTACCACGTTTTACATCTTTCAGAGCCACCTTCGAACCCTTGCAGCATGCATAACTCCACCTTCACCTTGAAAACGAATCCCATACTGTCGAGAATACTCATCGACATACTATTTGTCATTGGTGGAACATGCCAAACTTTGTTCAAGGTGTTTTGAGTTGAAATCTCAACAATTCCCTCCCTCAACTCAAAAGCCCTAAAAGGAGAACATAAACAAAATAAGATTCAATACAAATCTAACAACTAGTATCTTATGTTGTTTACATAAAGTATGGAATTTTGGTTCTTATTCAAGAAAAATCTGTTTGATTACTGATTTTCTATCCAACGATGGTTTAGGAGAAATTCAAGTCAAAATCGTTTAACCAACAGACTTTCGGCATTTCTGGTTCGAGGATTTCAATTAGATCCTTAGATCTCATACCGTATGGATGTTTTAGGTTTGTGAGATCGATTATTCAGTCAAACATGTCTTTAGACAATTTATTTGGAAGGGTTCTGGTTATAGGCAATTTCTACACAAATTATTAATCCTTTACACTTACAAAATAACATTTTGGCTATAAAAAATGGCTTGATTTACTCTCCTAGTTTAGTTAAAGGAGTTTACGGATTAAATGGAGAGTGACCAAATAGTCAGTAGAGGTGCTTTAACTGTCTCAATAATAGAGAGTTTTTTTAAAAAGGAAAGTGTATCCGGACCAAAGTCTGTGTGGTTAGCATATCTCTCGAGAAATGCCAAGACCGATACTTCATACCGTGACCGGTTTGGATTAGGGCACTGACTTTCAATCAGTGGATTTTGCTCGAGCCCATGTCAACTTAACGAGACGATTCCATAGTAGACAACCATTATATCATCATAGACTAATCATATTTCCACAGAGACTTTTGATTTGTAATTTCATAGTATAGTGCATTTTGTGTAAATGATCTTTTGTGTATCACATAATATGTTTGTGATCACATTTTGTGGCAAAATTGAGGTTAATAGAATATGGATGCGAACCTTATTAAAAAAACTAGGGGCTAATTAAGTAACAACTACTTGCGATTACTTGTGTAATTTTTCATATCATGTTCTTTCCAATCAATCAATCAATCTTTATGCTATTAAGGTATGTTTCTAGTTCAATGATTACTTTCTAGGGGCACCTTAATAAGAGAAATAGTTGGTTCAACGAACACTTACCAATTATAGAAAAGTAAGAGATGATTGGGGTGGTTCGTCAAATACTTGTTGTCGTGTACATAACTAATTGATAGATCCATAAGAATTGATTCATGTGCCTCTAGGATCTATGTTTGAACTAATGAGTAAAACCCGTGAAAAAAGAGAAAATTTTACATGGAAATAAGAAGAAAAATTTAACCACAATTTTTTTGATTCGGATTCTTGGCCCACGAGATTCTTATAATTTGAATAGTTAATACTCCAATTATTTGTGTCGAACACCCAAAAATAATATTTACACCCAATTCCCTCCTTATTTACTAAACTTTCTATAAATTCTATTGGAACTCATCCCTCCATAATACTTGTACAACCTTTATTTTAACATTGATCTCACCATAAAACTATCGCATAAGTTTATGACTAAAACTTTCAGAATTATTTCTGCGACCTTAAATAATTTTGATAAAATTTTATGATAGAGTTTAATAAATAAGAGAAAATGACAGTTTAGGTGCCCACTATTAGGCGAAATTACAGGTTTTGTTTCTAATTTTGCACTATGTTACTAAAAGATTCATAAATTATTATGAAATGTTCTCAGTTTGTTCCTTTCTCAGACATAACACGTTTTAATTTAGTTAACAGACCCGTCAACAATTACTAAGATTTAAAAAGTTATAATTTAATAACTTTTGAGGTTAAATTAATTTTATTTTTATTTTCTCTTCTTCTACTTTTTTTCATCCCTGCCTCCTCCACCATGTTTCGAATTCCACTAATCCAGCCATACTCAATGTCTCTTATATCGTCCCTGCTTTCCACATTCTCTGGTTCATAGTGGTGACACGGTTACAACTATAAAGGTCGACTCAATGTTGACTTATTTAAATAGACAAATAGTATGTGAGAATCAATTAAGAACATTTCATAACAATATAGGAATGTTTTAGGAACAATTTTCAAAAAGAGGAACATAATCTTTAACTTCGCCTAAAACTAGGTACCAATTCTGTCGTTTTCTCGAATAAAAAATGCATACAACTATTTTTTGTCACTATTCATTTAGCAATTTGTTAGTATATCTTGAATACGTATTAGCCGCTTCAACATGTTGCTACGGGGATCTCGCTGCCCGGTCAGCAAGTCGGGGGGTCCGGGGGCGGAGACGTCCCCGGCCCGACGGTATAACATGTCTTCTGTTTGGGCTGTTATTGGTATTTAGTTTTCTGTTCTGGTTTGGGCCAAAATGTTTTTGGGCCTAAAGCCGTTAGGGTTTAAGGTGGAAGGGCTATATAGTGCCTCATCCTTTTATTGTAACCCTAAGAGATATGATTGGTAGAGAGTAAGAAATCTGTAATTCTGGCCTTCTCTCTAGTGGAATCCGATCTTGGTCGCCGTGGATGTGGCCAATTGGTGAACCACGTAAATTCTCGGTGTTTTATCTTTCGCTTTATTTTCTTTGCTTGTTCTTTCTCGGGTATTCCGCACAACACTGAATGTATAGATTAGGGTTTTAGCTATATATAGGCGAAGATTTCAAGAGTCAAAATTCAATGGATAAAAAACAATCAACGATTCAGATTTTTTTTTAAAATCAACTACACATATATTTATTTTTTCTTTTAAAACTCATTTAGTTTTTTAATTATTATAATTTATATTTTCTTTTATTATTTCAATGTTAAGTCCTTTTTAAAATAATATTGTATGCTAATTTATATTTCTTTTTAATATTGATATTTCATATTTTTAATATGTAATTTTAAACAAGTAGAATCTGATAGGTCATAAAAAGTTATGTATGTTCATAAAAATAAATGATCAAAATTCAAAAATATTACTAATATATATTTATATAAAAAGTTTTTACGTTTTGCACTTAGATCCCTTCAAGAAATTTGGAATTATCGAATCATGAAATTGGCGACACCAAAATTTAATTGAATAATATATGATTGAGACTTTGCGATTTGGGCATGTATGAGTGAATGGACGGATCTCGAAAGTCAACATTGATTACTTGTACAAAATTTTGGAAAATTACACCGTGGCCCAAAATTGTGTTTCCCCATTATCCATTATTCCGAAATACATGATTTTTGTTATTCTTACCTAAATATAAAAATATTAAATAATATATTGTTTTGGTGAAGTGTGGGAAACCTTAGTAGATGTTTTAGAGTAAGTTAGAGTTGATTACATAAAAGTAAGGAAGAGAAATCAGAAAAGATTACGGATATGTTCTTGTGCCTGATCGATGATAAATATTCTGTTACGGATTTGGAAAATAAAATGATGGTGTATAGAGGGAAGCACCACGTTCGAGCGGATTTCATTTTGGAGTTACGAGTAAATTTTTTACCTTTTGCACTTAGGTCCCTCCACGAAATTTAAATTTGTCGAATCACGAAATTGGTGACACCTAAATTCAATTGAATAACACACGATTGCGAATTTGAAATTTGAGCATGCATGGGTGAATGGAACGGCCTCCAAAGTCAACAATGATAAATGATCAAAATTAAAAATATTACTAATATATATATTTATATAAAAAAATTTACGTTTTGCACTTAGATCCCTTCAAGAAATTTGGAATTGTCGAATCATGAAATTGGCGACACCAAAATTAAATTGAATAATATATGATTGAGACTTTGCGATTTGGGCATGTATGAGTGAATGGACGGGTCTCGAAAGTCAACATTGATTACTTGTACAAATTTTTGGAAAATTACACCGTGGCCCAAAATTGTGTTTCCCCATTATCCATTGCTATAAATACATGATTTTTGTTATTCAAACATTAATATTTTATTTATATTTGGTCAATAAAGGTTGATCATTGATTAATTTAATTCAACCTAGTTATAGTTAAAGTCAACAAAAGAATTGAACGATTTTGAAAGTTAAGTAAAATATAATTTATCTTAGAGCGGTTGCACGCAGTTACGGCCATCTCATGAAATTTTTGGCTAAAATTTTAAAAATTTTAATTTATTATTTTGCATTTTTTTCTGGGAAAATTGAAAATTTAAATTTATGCAAATTTATTGAAAATTTTGGCTTGAAGTTTGAATTTTAAAATTTTCAGCAACGGTTTTCAAGAATTTTAAAATTTTCAGCACCGGTTTTCAAAAATTTTGGTGGGAAGATTGAATTTTAGAAAGTTTAGCACCGTTTTTTAATTAGCACTGATTTTTTGAAAAATGTTGCTAAATTAGCATTGGTTTTTTAAAAATTAACACCGATTTTCAAAAAACCGGGGCTAAATTTAAAAAATTAGCGCTAAAAAAATTTGGGGCACTGGTTTTCAAAAACCGGTGCTAGAGGCTATTTCTTTGGTAGTGATTGATTATTGAATGCGTGTTTATTATTGCTACGTGATAAATATTTCATATATTTTCTTCAAGCTTGTGGAATACACATATATGGATGGTTACGTTAAAGATCTAATTCAAGTGTTTTGTGCGTACAACATGTGGGAGCTTGCTAATGGTGGTTACTTAATATCGAAGCTTTCATTTGCATCATTTTCTTGATGTGAACATGAACTTAATGACATATGTATTTCGTACTATGAACCAAATGCATGACATGTTTGTAGTGGTGTGATACCTAAATCTTATATTATATCCGTATTCAAAAAGTTTCTCTTACGTTAAAGACATTTGTGTGGATGTAAGTTCCTTATATAGTAAGTAAGACATGTTCCCATACACAGGTAAGAAGTATGCTTATGCTTGAGTGTAGTTTCATTTTTATCGGAAAATATTGTTGTTCTTTGTGGATGTTAATAATTTATAGTTGTAAAAGTCTAAATTTTGCCTTAAAATGAGTATAAGATGGTGAATGTGCGACGTCACACGAGTATAGTAAGTTTATAGGTAGGTAGGATGGCTTTGTGGACGACGTCTTTTATAAACTCATCCGTAGTATGGGTTAGGACCGACATTGCATGCGATGTCCGAAATGTATTATTGGACAAGTACGATTCAGGGTGTTTTTCCCCCAATAAAGATGCAACATGACCTTGTTGCGATGGAAGAGCGTTTAGCCTAATTGAGAAACCGGCCGATGCTAAGTGAAAATTTGATATATATTGCACTTTATTACGAGTGGTAAGTCTAATCTACTACTACCTTACTCTTGTTTGTATTCTATTTAGGATTACGGGATGGTAACAAATTAATGACATTTTTAGCAGATATTGGATGGTGGCGACACTACAAGAAAAATGGCCTATTACTGTGACCCTTTTACCACGGTTTTTTTCTTAACATCAAATTACCAAGGTAAAAAATTCTTTTATCTGAGTTATTTTATTAAAGTAAAATATGTTATTTACCTTAGTTATAAAAAAACCGAGGTAAATAATTGCCTTTGTACCTCGATTCTTTGAAACCGAGGTAAATATTCTTGGAAATTGAAGTAAGTGCAACGTCGGTAATGTAGGTCAGACCAAGTAATATCAATTATTCGTGACATGACCGACGTCACATTATTTATTGGTTTGGCCGATTGTAAAACGATGGTTCGGAGTGACATCACAAAGTCGCGCTTTAGTTTGTAAATTTTGTTCCATTGACCAAAATCTAATCATAATACCCAAAAATTTTGTTCCCATTCTAGTTTTCCTCTTCAAAAACAAAAACCAAAACATGTTGTTTTAATAGGTTTCCAAATTTCACATTAAACATCATTTGCACCGACATGTGGTATGATTGACTACCAAAGTCGCAGGTATGTAAAAGATACGTTAAAGTAAAGAATTCGATGATGTTAGAAAAAAATTAGAAAAGAAGATGGTGGCCGTACGCCTCTCCCCATTTCACCGTCTCTCTCCTCCCAATATCCCATCATCATGATTAATTTAGGGGTATATAATAGGACAATTGTGCTATAAACACTATAGGAATCATAATTAACTTTCGTAAATGTCTAATATACCCCTTGTTCAATGATTTTTAATTGAGGAATAATATAATGAGTTTATAAAATCATGCAAAAATCAAATCGAACATATACACAGTCATTATATAATGTTCAAATAAGAGAGTTAACTAGTTTGAAAAACAGTAATCATGAAAATATCCATACTAATTTTACATAAATTCAAATAAGAGTTGTCTAATTTCAAACATAATTGAAAATATAATAAACTCAATCACCATAGATAATTATAACCTTAAAGATGATTGCCCCCCCAACTTTTAGCACCTCAGAGAACAAGGTGTCCCCGATGTGTAGGTTGTTTCCCCTAAGGAATTGGCTTAAACCCTTTGGGGAAAAGGCCTTGATCTTACCTTGCACTGAGTAATTCATACGCCACTCTGTCTTGTACCACCTCAACACTGCGGGTGTCTTCTCAGTGGGCAAGAGTGGTACAATGTCACACGAAATGTACTAAGTCAAAAATAATAATATTAATTAGAAATACGCATATATATATGTGCAATTGTCAATAAATAAAATTTATTTAAAAAGCTTTACCAAAGTAGAATTTTCCCCAAAGTTTTGCTGCTTGAGAGTGCAGTGGAAATGTGGGCTATCAAGAGCCATCGATTGTTGGTCGATGTAGAACAAAATAGGTTTTGGGTTCTGGCGTTGTGCGGTGAACTGTATGAAAACCAAAAAGCAATTAGTTGTTATATATAAAGTGTGAGGATATGTTGGCTAGTAAATATATTTGGACTTTGGTGAAAGACCTGAAACATAGATTGATTGGACGATCCTTCACCAGTCATCAGTCCTGAATGAAAAGGGAAAATGTAGTGCGAACTGCCCTATGGAATGCAAGGTACGACGTCGCAAATTACGTCGCAGGTGCATATCAGCTCAAACCAGTGGGATGGCCAACATGTACATGTGATTCACATTGTATTCGGTGAAATCAAAGACAATACTGAAACAAGAACGAAGTTGGACATGCATAACAATTGTAGAATTAGATATCATAATACGACGTCGGTAAAATTTTGTTCAAGCCAAAGGTCACCCGATAATAGTGCGATGTTACAAAAATTAAAAAATAAGTTACTAGAAGATGCGATGTTGCACAATAATTGCATAAATTGAGTTATGGAAGATAGATTAGCAACGTCGCATAAGTCAGAGAAAGCTACGGGAAGAAACATATATAACCAGAAAAAATGAAGCATAATCCACATCATATTAAACAAAAATGATTTTACAACAAACCAAAACATTGAACCTATATTTCAACTCAAGGGATGTTCACACTCTCATAAATGTGAGACAAAACTAGGTAGCCAAAAAATCAAGACATATTCACAGACCACGGAACTTACATTGTGAAGTAAGAATTTGAAAAGTTATGTTAGGAGAAAGGGAAAAACAAACATTTTCCTGACTAGAAAAGATAAGGAGGAAGCTGAAGACTGTTGGAATTCCTGAGAAACTTTTGAATAGATGGTTGAACTGATTTTCAGAATCCCCCTATTTATACCCGTTTTGAAACAACGTCGTTTTGAAAATTTTACGTCGCACCTAAGTCGAATCAAGCGCCAGTGTGTCGACTACTAAGCGACGTCGCATACTTTGGTGAGCTGAACAATTTTGGCCCACCAAGTAGCCTATCAACTATTCGAGTTTACTTTAAAACAAATTTCGCGATACATAATTTCTAGTTCAAGACTTATTGCAACAATACCCTATAATTTTTTTCAATTTTGTTACCGATACTACTATTAAATCTTTGTGCGTGTGTTAGGTTACATATTAAGGATTGCAGAACATTTTAAAAAATATAGCTATCAGGAAGATTATGAATTAAAGATTACATATCAAAATACATCAATAATATTAATCTTGTTCGAAATACAATATAACACATTGAATATAAATGTTATGATCAAAGTCTATGGGAAAAAAACTTATTACATCAGTAGGGAAAAAGTTCAACATTTAAAACTACAAGCCCTGAAAAATTGACCAACTAGAAGTAGAGCGTGTCCCATTTGCTGAGTTCCTCACCAATAAGAAACTGCTCAAAACTCTTCTGCGTCAAGGTCTTCAACCTCCTATTCCCCGAGAAATGCATATGGTACTCCCTTCCATTGAACCTGAGCATAATAGGAAACATCAACGGTGAATGGAGGTCCACAAACTGGCTAGGAACGTACTGAATTTTAAACAAAAAACCATGTTCAATTAATTTGAAAGTAAATTATATAAAAAAAATTTTGAAAATAAAACTAATACGGAATAGGGATGAATTATCAGGATGGGAACATCCTTGAAGTTCGTGTGCGTCAGGGTGTGGATGAAATTATGAACGATGTTCCCAAACGTGGATCGTAGACGCTCATTGTCCGAAGTGCTACGGATCTGTTAATCACAGAAATATTTGTAATGTGAATTTTAATATAGGTAAAACAATCTAGGAAACGCAATTTAAGGGTAAAAATCAAATCACTCACCACAATGGGGTCGCGACGTGAACGGGCACTGCTAGACATGATTTCTCAAATTGATATTTTAACGATTTGTTAAAATTCAACTAACTATATATGGAAATAAATTATTTTATAAATGCAACATGTCACAACAAAGTTTCCCACAAATTGGTAAAACCAATAGGTTAATGGATTAGTATGCGACATCATATTCCACAAAAATTATGAATAAGCAACGTCGCATAAGATTCGGTAAAACTGAATGGTTAACCGATAAGTATGTGGTGTCAGATGCTAGATCAACTGCAAAAATTATGAGTAACCGACGTCGAACACAGTTCGGAAAAACCAAATGGTTAAAAGATAAGTGTGCGACGTCATATGCGAGAAGAACTACAAAAAATATGAATAAGCGACATCATATACTGGTCGGTCAAACCGACGTAGAAATGATGTAAAGGCGACGTCGTATTCATAATATAGGGACACTCCGGCAACATCAGGAAACAAAATATAAAGAGCACCTAATCTAAAATTAATTTAGCCTCAACCTAATCGACATTCTAACACACTGGAACCTAATCGATAAACCCTAATCCATATACACATCTTACATTAAGTAAATAACACATTCACACAAAATATGCACAACAATTTCAATAGTATATTAAAAAACAAAATTAAAATAACCAAATGTGGAAACCATACCTTTGAGATGATGGGCAGGATGACTGTTAGAATTAGAGGGAGACTTGGAAGTTTAAAATAATGTATGAGGTGGGCTCTATTTATATATTTTTACAAGATTTCTGTATTTCGGCCCCAAAGTGACGTCTCATGCAAGTCGACAAGAACGATTCAGGATCGACCCTATTGCAACGACAACTTATCTAACTTTGGGCCTAACCATTTCAGCCCACTGGCGTATCGAACGTACCTTTTTTCAGATAAAATACTTAACTGACGTCCCATGTATGTCATTTTCTGTGAAATTTGACCGACATACTACCGACGTTGGTAATGGATATATTGGACCATAACAATTCAGCCCACTAGCATATGAACGAGGCCTACGTATGACCAAAACGAACATAAATGACGTTAAAAATGTTGAAAAATTAATTAGGCATTAGTAATGGACATTATAAATATCAATGAACTTTATTAACGTCCAGTTCGATTAGAATCGATTTCAACACAACTGGTGAACTTTATAGTTTTTACAATTAGGTCCCTATAAAATGGCGTAAGAGGAAAAATGAAAAATTGGATATAGCAATTAATCTAAATCTCATTGTCACAATCATGTTCTTAAGACCAATTCATAAGGTCACGGTGCTATTCTTCACTCGTTTTGATTATTATTCCATTAATACCTTGACTGCGAGCATTGTTAATTTGGAAGATAAATTCCACCCCACAGAAATCGGACAAAATTACACATTGTATGTTTTTAAAAAATTTGAAGATAAGAAAAATCTAACCATCAATTTCGCTAATGTTTTAGTGTAGGGCCTATGTTAATAATATAGTATATGATTACTAACTAGTATACGAGGGCATATCAGAAGATTTTGTGGAAGTCTCTGTGGTATCATGCCAGTTTCGTTATCAGTACCAGGTATCATTAATTAGCAAAGGGTGAGTAAACGAACATTCGAATCCAATTTGGGCGTGCTGGTTTACTTCTCAGTTTTCCAAATAGGTCCCACCAACATAGTGAGAGAAGTCACAATGCAAAGCTTGAGATACCCTTAACTAATTAACCAAGTCACAAGAACGATGTTCCAATTTTGTCATGCTCTGGTCAATAAAATAGGACCACAATCTCCTTAGATAGTGTATGACGAAACGTTAAGAAAACTACGCTACGACCCTTAACTTCCTTAAATGCTCGCTGCACTTCTAATTATGTACCCGAACAGAGAATTAGTGTACTGCCCAACAGAGGCGTGAACCGGGGTAATTATCGTCCTTTATTTTTCTTAGCATTGTGTTCAAACCCTCACTATCAACGTTAGAAGAATGATAATTTCCATCAAATAGAATCAAATGAAATTTCATCTACCATGTTCTTTATGAAATAAAAACCTAATAAATTCCGTCCATAATTTCTTAAAAAGTGCTAGTACATGGTCTAAAGTACATTGTAGATGATTACTCATAAGTATATATACAAGGGTCATTTGGTAATATCTTCTCGAAGTTTATCTGTGGATAAGACCAGTATCTCTAATACCAACGTCGTTCATAAGTTGTGGGTGACCAAGCTTGTTTTTGTGAATATAGTAATTTAGTTTGGGACTACCGGTGATTTTTTCATTTATGCACTCAAGTCCCTACAATGAATTGGGAGAAGTCTAAATCCAAAATTGGAGATAACAATTTATTATTCGCATGTACATGAGTATTTTGTTTCTAGTTTGGCATGAACAGGTCGTCGGAAGGGTTCTCTAGTTTTATATGACAATTTTTATAAATTATACTTCGGCCCATATGAACGACGTCGCATACGGTTCACATACACCAAACCATTGACCGACACTAAATCGACGTCGGTTAAAATGAAATTTCCAGCGCGAAACAAAATTCTCAGCCAAAATTTTGAACAAATTTCCCCCTAAACCCATATCATTTATATCATATTCATCAACAAGAGCCATTAATTTCTCCTCTCCAATAGACTTCCTCCTACCCCAACTCCACACCTTCCTCTCCATTCACAACATTTCAACTACTCAAGAACCCAATCTACTCTCTTCTCCCAAACACCAACAAGTATCCTAGGATGGAGCGTCTCCAGATTCTAATTAATTGAGGTAGTTTTCCCTTCATTCCATGTTCATTGAGCAATTTTATGAACATACCTTCTACAAGTATTTTAGCACATTAAACAATGATTGAACATTTTCATTCAGTATGTTGACTAGTTTACATGTTATATAGTGTATATTGATTGTGTTCCCAATATCATGCCATGTTTTTAAGAAGTGAGATACAATGGGTAATATTAGGATTGATTGTTGAAAATAATAAAATTTTAGCATGAACACTGGTTAAATCTCTAATGTCGGTCAGTGCATTGTCAATTAGGTTACCAAAGTCTCAATTAGCAGGAGCTGACTAGAACACATATGAATATCCGATGTCACACATTATTAGGACACTGCAACTTTGATCATTCCACCTTGCGACGTTGCTTTCTTGCATTCCATGTTAAGATTTATGTCATACACTCTCAACTTTATTATTTGTACATCCATTGTTATATATGTATCTACTGTAACAGGATAATGCAAGTTAGTGATTGACTTCCGGAATGGACTAGTTATTTCGGAAGTCCCCCTTCAATTGCTAATGCCGGATAATGTACTCTAGGAAGCATCAATACAATCGGTTTGTCCATTTCACAGCAATATTTTGTATTTTAATATATTAGTAATGTCGGTTTTTGTAAATAAAATGTGAATCCTATTGACCAATGATATGTTGTTTCATAAAAAATTACATATTATAATACTGTACGAGAAACAATATCTAAGCGATTCATTCCAACGTCGCACAATTTCACAGCCAAAATGACGCATGACCGACGTCGCACGAATTGGTGGCTTTTGTTTTTCATCGTCGGCCTCAAAAAATGATATCTTATTAATCACCGTTCCACCTCAGCGCTCGACGATGCTATTTATGATATGAGACCTCACTTTTTATATGACCGACGTTGACTGGTACAACGTCAAAATTTTTCCTAACCCATCGAATGACTTCATGCTTTGCCCGACGTTGCTTTCATGTGGATACCAATGTTGGTTCTTGCAATATCACTGGTATGAACTACCATGGTCCACCAACTTCCATCGACCGACATTGGTTACAAAACCTACTGACGTTGGTTAAAAATCTAGGTAAAAGGTTCTTATTATATTAGTTCTGAACCGAGGTAGAAACATACCTTTTACTTCGACTCTATTTAACTCGGTTCTTCCAGAACTAAAAATCGAGGTAAAAGGTCCAGTAGAACCAAGGTAAAAGGTCCTATTTCTTGTAGTTCCATCATCATATGAACAATGTGTTTTTGAACAATTTGTACGAACAAATAGCAAAAAAACAAGCACCCCAGTGGGAAAACTGTTACTATTTCATGAGTTGTATAAAGGATTCAGTCTCTCAAGTGAAGGAGAATCTATATGATCTACAAAAGGTATCCCTATATTCTCACCTATTGTTTCTATCAATAATGTCACGACTATAACCAACATTTTTATCCATTATGATATTACTCCATGTGTTAGTCTTAATAAGAGAACAAAATATCATACCCCATTAATCTTTTGGAGGATGTACATGAGAGTTGGTGCTCTATATGATGGTAAAGAATTTGAAACATTTACTTAATCCATCTATGATATGACGAATTTGCATTTGGTTGTTTATTTTGTGCAAGCATCATTCTCTAAAATACCCTTTGATGCTTTAAGATATGATGAACTGGGATTAGGTTGACACCTTGTTATAGATTTCTAGCTAGCTATGGAGTATCAATGCTATAGTTTATTTTTTGAGAAGTTTGATAAAATACATTGTGTATTGAAGGTATAATTTTTATCCTTCTAGTCTGTATTCATTATGAATGGTGTAATTACATGCCATTTGAAGGGCGTTCAACGCCGGGTATACATTTTAGTAGATTTCTATTCCTGTTTTCCATGTAATAGCCGATGTCGCACTAACATAATGTATCATTTAGTACACCCCATAAACTATAAGCGACATCGCCAAATGTTCACAATGTTGTACAATGCTACCACATATAGATCGATGTTGCATAAATAAAATGGTGTTGTAGCAAAGACCATGCCGCAATATGTGAAATCACAAGGTCCTCGAAGCGCACTGAACATTTACCCTATTTGCATAATTATGTGTGACCATAGTCTACTTAAACGACGTAATTTTCATGAAATGCCACATCATCACTCATGGGCATCGACAACAGCGATGTCAGCTTTATTGATTTCAGTATACAAAAAGGCAATGTAGGTTATTGTCATGAACAATGTTGTGCCTTCTTAAGGAAACATCTATTTCCATGATACCACACGCTACGTGGGATAGGCTGCCCTTGCAGATCACATGATGTTGCTCGTTCATCGGTGGTGCTGTCGATGACTATTTACCCCGGTTATTTTGATTTAAAACCAAGGTAAAAATAGTTTTTACCTCGGTTTTGAACCTAAGTAATAGATATATTTTTTTACGCTACATTTACCTCGGTTTTTAGGGATGAAAACCAAGGTAGAAAAACTGCTGAATTGAGGTACATGGTACTTTTTCTTGTAGTGCTTTAATTTTTTTTTGAAGTCCTTTTGATAGATTAACTTACTTCACCTTTTTGTTGGTATGATTGGTTGGATAGGTTATCTTAGCTTCTTTAAGGAGTGAGAGTTGTGAGTTTCTTACATCTTTGGGCGAACTAGGGTAGTCTAGGAATAAATGTTGAATGTGTTGGGGAACTCTTTACATGCTATTTCCGCTTAGATATTTAATTTTTCTTGTTTGCTCGAGGACGAGTAAAGGTTTAAGTGTGGCAGAATTGATCTGCACCTAGAAGCATGTGTTAATGAATACATTTAGCACATTTATTAGTATGTTTTGTATGGTCAATTTCTAGGTTTAGTTTGGTTTACATCACAAGGGTTTTAGATAGACTTTGTTGGTTTTCTTGTCTAAATCCTTAGTTATGTAGATTTCTTTAGACCTAAAGGATGCTATGTCCTTATGAGCATCTAGATCTTATTTTGAAAGCTTTATTGTAGAACGCTCGTAAGCACTTTGGAGTAAAAGGCCATTTTTAAGGACAGTAGTAGATATTAAAAGGGCATTCACAAAGATGATAGTAAATAGGGTTGTCCAAAAAAACCCAAAAAACCCAAAAAACCAATAACCGGTCAAAACCTAACCAAAATTTAATTTGCTTAACCGGTTAATTTGTTAATCAGTTAATATTAGTTACGTTATCCGGTTATGTTGGTTAATCGGTTCTTTTATCGGTTATATTATTTGGTAATCGTCTAACTGATAAGTGGTAAGAGATTTTACAGCACATTAATTAATTAATCCATTTCAACCCCAAAAATAATTTATTAAACTTTTGGGCGTTAATCACAAATCCAATAAGAAAAAAATAAATTCTTAACCCAAATTAACATAGTTTTTAAATTCTATATTATAAATCCATATATCTTTAAATGATAATTGTGCCCAAAGCAAATAATTATGCAAACGAAGAACTTCTTCAAGCGGGAGGCCCGTGTGATATTGCATAGCCCATGCTGCTGAACAACTAGGTTTTTCCTTGTCTTTTTTGGCCTCTTTAAAGCCCACTTCTTATCTACCATATTAAGGGACTTGTGCCTACTAGGGTTTATGTTGTCTAGTTTAATTTTTATTCTCTTAGTTTTCTAGGCCTAGATTGAGATAGAAAGGGAATAACCCTCTCTATTTTTATAATATCCCTAGTTTTTGCCCAAGGGCATTGAATCCAATGGAAAGATTGGGTTTAATTCTTAGAGAGTAGATTATTTTCTTGGGATTTTAAATTTGTATTCATGATTTGGTAGATACTTTGTAATATTCTAAATCATCCAAACCTTTTATGTTTATGAATATTATGCTTTAGTGGTTCCTTACATTCTTGCTAAATACATGTTAGATATCCTTAGATTGGTATGCACCTTATTTTATGTTTCATGTAATGGCATTAGGCTTGATAATCCCCTTGGGAGTGTCTGCCATGGAAATAGAGGGAATGCGAGTCCTTGGGTACATGGATGAACGCATGTAGGCCGTGTGCACCATTCGAATGAACGTACACTAGTCGACTAGAAAATGGTAGCCCGATAGGTGAGGGCATGATAGTTTATAGCAACTAGGGTTTCTGTAGAGCGACCATTGTCATTTCAACCCTACAATCATCATGAGATGCCAATCCCTTTGCCTTTAAAGACCTTAGGAGAGGTTTTCATAGTGGAGACCCAGGATATAATTTCTTATGGGAAAGAGTAGCGCATAACGGTTGGATTGCTTGACTCACTTTCCTAACTATGGAGGTGGTGTCGATAGAATAAGACGTGGACAACTTTGTGTGATGGACAAAGAGAAGTGTTAACTATGACCACACCGTGTGACAAAGACATTGGGATAAGTTTATATGTATTTTATTTGATAGAATCTAGGATAAAAGTGCTCCATAGATAATGTAAAGAAAATATCCCCAAGTGCTAGCTTAATATAGTTTGACATCTTGTTCCAGCATGTTTTGTAGTTTATAGATAAAACCCCCTAAAACCATGATTGTAACATTGACTATTCTTGACACACAGTCAATTTACAATCCTATTACGAGTTTTGCGTAGTTAACTTTTAAATTTATAGCATCCTTGTAGACAACCCCGGACTTGCCGCTTTCTACCTTATGGTAGTTTAGTATTAAGTATAGGAGCAACAACATAAATCTCTATATTTGGTCTCAAAGCACTCCGCGGATTAATTCTATCTCTCGAAAGATGTGATTTATTAGGGACCCCGCGGAGTGCAGATCAATTCTAAAAACTCCATAAATTCCAACTCAATGACCTTGATGTATACACTTATCTGCGAAGGGTCTCACAACAATGGACATACAAAAGCTGAAAAAACATGAAATTTACCCTGCAACAATGCATTAATGTAAATAACATCTTCCCTGAAATTAGAGATTCACACAATATTGATACATCAACCCTCCATAGATGTAGGTAGTTATGGAATAGGTACGGTACACACGCAACCCACAAAGCTAAGCAAAGAAAAAAATGAGGTGCTCACGCCAACAATTTGATGACAGAACCTCGCAGCTTCACCTAAACCAACAAAGTATAAAACATGCATCAGGCCATGACCACATACTATCATCACAACCACAATCTATGCATCGTTGCCCACAATAGCCACTATGTTAGCCCTTAGAAACACACCTTACGTGGGCGAGTGCCATAAGAATCTAGGAAGAAAGAATCTTAAAATAGCCGAGGGACATAAGAGCTCAGGTAAGTAACAACAAGAGAGCTCTAGTATCACAAACAATTCCAAGATAGTAACTTTAGCATCAGAGCTTTACTCCTTATCCGATTCGGGAGATTCTTGCAAGTGAAGCAACCAACACTTAACATCGAAGAGGGTCGTCGTTATTATTCAAGGAGTTCATACCACAATTGAATCAAAATTATTTACAGTTTACCTCATATATGTAACATGATATGAAATAACCTTATTTATGAAAAAAAAAGACACAAAAATGAATTCTAAACAATGTTAATGTAACTAAATGAAAAGGGGAAGTCTAAGAAAGCTGGTTTGTCAATACATTTATGTACATACCACTTTTTAACTTAAAAATGAATGTTTTAAATTAAAATATTATCTCTATTACAAATTCGAACTAAAATAACAAGAAAAATTACTTTTTTACTTTAGGCCTTTTAAGTCGGTTTATTTTTGCCAAAAATTGAGGTGAAAAGTTTTTTAACCTTAGTTTTTTTAAATGAAGTAAAATATTTTTTTACCACTCTTAATTTTTAAACAATGTAGAAAAGTTATAAAATCAAAGTAAATGAGGTAACCAAACAATATGCGGCATCGCAAATGGTGATCTATAGTATTGTTGTCCTCACATCATATGTCAATATTATCGATATCATATGCGAAGGTTGACCAGTGTCTATAATTAGTTAGAATTTTTAAAAGAACTGGGGTCATAAAAATTATTGGCTTGTTTGAAAATTATTGAAACATTTTTTTATAATTTAATTTTGTCTATGAATGTAATTTTTGTAAAATTGTCTTGAATGGGATGGTTAAAAATTGAGGTAACCGATCAACATGTAAGTAATCAAATTATAAGTGCATTGAATCTTGGAAAATAGATTATAAATAAAATATTCCCAAGAACGAATACTCCCAAACACAACATTAAAAAATATTCCAAGTAAACATTATTTTGTTTTCGGTTCCAATTAAAATGATAATCAATTAAGCAGTAAAACTCATTCAACTTGGAGAATGATGACCTTGAACATTATGGGACCGAACTACCTAATATCTCAAAGAAAACCGTGCTCCTAATCATCAAGTTATGGCCATTAGGAAACTAGCCAAAACCCTTGGGGAGAATGCCTTGATCATCTTGCTCCCCGAGTATTTCATGTACCACTTTTTTCCGTGGAACCTCAACACAAATGGGGTTAGGGGTTTTTTCACTTGTTAGGTATTCTATGATGTGCCAGGAGATTTTCTGAATTATAAACAGAAAAATACACTTTGTATAAATGAAATAATAAAAAATGTTAAACAAAATTAAAATATGTTAATATCAAGTAAGAGTTACCATTGTTGGGTTAATCCCAAAGTTCTGGTTGTTCAAGGTGCAGTTGAAATGTGGATTATCATCAGAAAAGTAATATTGCAAGTGATCTGCATCCACATCGCTCGTGATTTACAGTGGTCGATAAAATTATTACTAATTAAATTGGAATATGAGTTTCCAAATAACAAATAAATGTAGAAAAATAAACACAACTAATCGCTTTCCTCAGTAGGGGAATGACTATTAGAATCGTCATTGTCAGCCGTGAACCCTAATTTTCTTAACTCACAAATGAAATATCGATAATTATTGAAAATTTTAAAAATACGACTAGTCATTGAGAAATAAAATGAAACTGATTATGCGCGACATCGACCAAAGTTCGCACATGCAATCTGTAAGACCACCTGCAAACTGACCGAAGTCGTAATTAATGTAGATCATAAGCAAATTCATGACCGAAAAATACATGCGACGTTAGCCTTCTGTAGGTTTAGTCAACACCACGACCGACTGTTGACCGATGTTGTATACAAAATGAAATGCAAAGCCAGTATGAATGACCGGCTTGAAAAAACCAACTTTCAATACCAGTCGATAAGACTGAAAGATAACACACTGGCGACCGAAGCCACATGTATATAGAAATCCTAAAAATAGAATCATATATACCAACTACTCTGAACATATAATAACTCGCAATCGATTGATGTCTTCGTTAAAGAAGAATTAAAGTTAATTATAAAAATAAACAAAGTTCTCAAACCTCAATTCCATACTAAATATGAGTACAATTTAACAAAAAACATGAAATATGGAAGTAATTAAAGTTGGAATTAGGAATCGAAATGCAAAAGACATACCCTTTGTATAAGGAATGAGATTGGTCTGGAACTCTTTGGAATTTGAGGGAAAATAAATAGTTCGAACTAATTATACAGTTGCCTTTTTTATATATAGACGTCTTGAAATGACGTTGTTTCGATTCGTGAGGAAATCCATCTCTAACGCACGACATTGATCATCCTACCGCTTATATGGCGAGGACCAAAATATATGATCAGCATCGATCATATTCAGTGGGGGGGGGGGGGGGCACCAGTGGTTTGCCCGC
>JAULKM010121050.1:0-38089 GCA_032355605.1 Rubia tinctorum | reverse complement strand
TGGGTGTGAGAGTTCATCACCTCTGGACCATGGGCAGTTACCAAAATCATCTTTAGTAGACCCTCCAATCTGCTTGCATGGTGGATCAACTTCCTTCAGGTCAGAATCTTGACTTCTGTCATTCTTCAGTTCAAGAGTTGACTTACTTAAACTTCCAGGCCACGTTATTCTCTTTTCACCAGAAGAATTTTCGTCTTCCCCACATTTGGCATTAGCTTTACCACCTTCCTTAATCTCGCCCAAACTTAGCTTTGATCTCCCAGAAACTTGAAACCCCGTAAAATTGTTCGCACAAACATTTGCAGCATCATTTTGATGAGATGCAGATGGGCCATTGCTGTGAGCATATTTCCATGAACACAGATCTAGCACCATATCATCTGAACCCTTGGAAGAGGCAAACATTCTGTCACTTGGTTCATTATGTTTTCCCCTGTCCCCAGAATTGGACACTCCATTCCAATTCTCAGATCCACTTTTCTCCGTACCACACTCTATCTCTTTAACAATAAGCTCCTTTGAAACTTCACCGCTACTCCGTGAATTATTAGAATCCTTGAAAGCCTCCCCACTTCCCCATGAACTAGTAGCTACATTTTCCACAGCTTGTTTTCCCCCATTCGCTTCTTCAAACGGTTTACTCACTCCCTTATCCTCAAGCATAAGTTTCTGAAAAACCCCATTCAAATCAGGACGGTTATCAAGCTCACTGCGCAATGCAGCCTCAGCCCTGTTAAAATTGTTCCTTCTCAAAAATTCCAAGATAACATCAACTTTGCTCGAGTCCGCCATCACAGCACTAACATACAAAGCTCCCGAGTCAAAAGGAATAACAAAGATAGGAAGCAGCTACCAAAACCTACTACCTGCAGTACCAGAAAACAAGAAATCAAACAGAAATGCATAAATTTCCTGTCTTTCAGACGAACATTACACCTAAACCATGCTTATATGCAGAAAAACAGAAATGTGGTAGAAAACAAAAAACCAGCTCAGCCCAAAATTCCATCTTTTAGGTCAACAAAAATAATTCACCACACAAAAGGGGGGAAGTCCTAAAATTATTCCTCGGAATTCTCGCATATGCCCTCGGCAACAGAACAGAAAAAAAAACCCTAGGCCCAGTTAAAGATTTCAGGATCTGAGGAAGTCGAACCCTAGAACCCAATATATAAATACTCGAAAAAAGAATCAGAAACGATACAAAAATATCAGTGAGATTGGTGGGGAAAAACCAGACAACTTACAGATCGAAAAAGACGTTATCTCCGCAAGCAAGCAGACATTTTGTTTGGACAGTGATGATGATTCGGCCATCATTTGGGTTTTCTTCCTAGAATATAACCAAACATCACTTCCAGAGGGAAGTGAATGGTATGAGTACTTTATTTTAGGCCTATGAATCTTTTTTTCTTATTTGGATTTTTACTTTATTTTTATGTGTGATCAGTTTGATTTTTCTCGAGTGTATGGTTTTTGGGATCAAAGGTTGTCCTAACTTTTGCTTCTAATCTGACTGGCCCTATGAGGTTTTGCATTACCATCCTCAAACTTTTCAGGAGTTACACTCTAGTCTTCACTGATTACTTTTCTAACGATATTTTTTCATTATTAAAAAATAATGTTCGAAATAAATATTTTGGATCCTAATAAAAACAACTCATTTTATGTCCTAACATTTTTAAACGTCTCGTTTGTTATGGCAAAATCTTGGAAAAGACTGTTTTCTCATAGGCATGTGAAAAGATGGGTATAATTAGAATTATAAAAATGTAAAATATTTTAGTTACAATATTAAAAATTTATTATGCAATGTAGAGTAGTTATAACTTTATGACCCAATTAATGTAACCCGAAAATTCTACCTTAATTTCTTTTAATTTGCCGTTTAAAGTTTGGTTTTTCGATAATTTATAAAAAGACTGTTTTTCAAGAGAGAAACTCTTTTATTATACTTCCACTCAAAACCTCACGTGGGGGGTATTTTCGCCACTTATGTTTTTCCTTTTTTTCTCTTTTCTTCCTACATCCTTTTCGGTGAGCTGCTTTTGTTCATCTCCCCATCATCATTATCTAACTATTATTTTCATGTAAACCTCAGCAGAAACCACACCCACCCAACAAACACACACTACCACCGTGCACACACAACCACCACTGCCAAATACAACACTACCACAACTGCATACACAGACCACCACCACCACCACCAAACACCACACCCCACCAACGCACTTAGACCACACCCCACAACCACCACACACACCCCTACCGCCAAACACCATACTCACCACCACAAACACATATCACCACTACGCACACAACACCACCACCAAATACAACACTACCACTGATATTGCATACACAACCACTGAGTACCACACTCACCACCACACTCACGCACCACCACCAAACACCAAATCCACCATCGCTTTCACACACCACCATTGTCAAAAACATCAAACACCACCACCACCGCAAACACAGAAGCCCAACTAGATCAATTACACGACTGGAATCGGAATTGAATCCTTCTCGGGATTGAAAAGCAAATGAAGACCTGATGTAGCACCTAATATAGGAAAGATGAAATTGCTAAGGTTTGCAACCAAAGGTCAGAATTTTATTATCAAAACAAGAATGAAAATTACATAACAATGTCTCCTCTATTTATAGGGAACTAAATCTCCTATTGAGGAAAGGAAAAGGAAGCTAAATCTCCTACTGAAGAAAGAAAAAGGAAACTAAATATCCTATTGAAAAGAGGAAAAGGAAATACTGAAATTAAATGAGGCAAATAATATATTATCAACGTTGGTCCCACTTGTCCATAAATGCCAACCCTAATTCCACATCATTCTCCCGGGGTCGAAAAATTTGTCCTCAAATTTTGAACGTCGAGTTTTGTCATGACTCGGCCTCTATCACCCCGCTCATATCGACTTCAGAGTCGTCGACGTAAAACGACTTGCTTTGATATGCATTCCCGTACCCACCGCCACGATGGGGATCAGAATGGCTATGATACCAACTGATGTAGCACGTAATATAGGAAAGATGAAATTTCTAAGGTTTGCAATCAAAGGTCAGACTTTTATTATCAAAACAAGAATGAAATTTACATAATAATGTCTCCTCAATTTATAGGGAACCAAATATGCCATTGAGAAAAGGAAAAGGAAGTTAAATCTCCTATTGAAGAAAGGAAAAGGAAACTAAATATCCTATTGAAAAGAGGAAAAGGAAATACTATAATTACATGAGGAAAATAAAATATTATCAACGCCAGTCCCACTTGTCCATAAATGTCAACTCTAATTCCACATCAAGACCCAAAAAATCTTCAAAGACTATCAGAATCTGGTGACGTTGGCCGATCAAGGTTGAGAAATGGTCATCGGAGGAGGAGTGGGTTTCAAGATGAGCAGTGTGATTGGATACAGAACCAGGTGCTTGGACCGATCGAGATGGTGGTATAGCGACAGGACATAAGTAAGGTGATATCGGCAGTCTTGATGGTGACCGTCTAGTTTTCAGAGAATTGGGGATTTTAGTAGTGAAAGAGAATGGTGAGTGGAGGACATTGAGTCATCGACGGAGTAAGGAGGAAGGGGAAGAAAGAAATTAAAGAAAAAAGAAAAAAATGAGAGAAAAGGTGAAAAGACCAAAATACACTATAAAAATTGGGTAACATAAGTCATGTGTCGCCCATGTGAATTTTTGTAACAGAGTTCTAACGAAAAAAGTCCTAAGGTTGAAACAGACATTATAAAAATGTTAAGACAAAATGTATTACTTTAACATCATTTACCAGCAAGAAGTTCTAATTCAATATTCTTGGATTTTCATACCAAATAGATAAGAATTTGTACACTTTCCTAACACCCTAGCATTAAATCATACAAACACTTCATATTCTCAAACAACCCATAGCATAAATGAAGTAAACAACATCAATAATACCAAAACAAATGCTAAGTAATCAAGATTCATAAATGAGTTTAAGATGTTCTCACCACATGGGATTGGAAGCTTTAATCAATTGCTCCACAAGAAATAAACTAGTCTAGATAATCAAAACCCATAACATAGAACAAAAATAAACAAATAAAGAAGAAGAAATTGAAAATTAAGTGGAAAACTAGGGTTTTGGACCCCCCAAGTCGGACTTAGACAAATGGGGAAGAATGGGGCTATTTATAGTCTAATTTGGTCAAGAAAAGTAAAAAAAAGTGTAACAGAGGAGTGTGGCTGTGCACTCCATCACACGGGCAGTGCGTTTTGCTTTCGAGGGCTATTTTTGCCCCTTTGTTTTGGGCGTCCGGGCACGCCTAAGTGCACGGGCCGCGCACAGTGAAGTTGATCTTTTCTCCAACTTTTTTGCGTTGTTACGGGTGAACTGCTGATTCGATTTGGGAGTTCTGGTAGTCAATTTTATAGTGCTCGAGAAGATAAATCCAATGGTACCACCCTTGGAGTATGGTTCTTCTTGGATCTTTCTAAGAACTTGGTCCAAACTTTTAGGTTATAATTCATCCGCTTCTTTGTCTTCCTTCTTCGACCCTTCTATCTTCTACCACATTTTACCCGTGGCCTTCAATATTCTACCATTATTGAGAATGGCCTTTACTAAACCACTCTAAAGTGCTTACGAGCAATCTACAAATTAATCTCACAGAAAGGAATCTAGATGCTCGTAAGGACCAAAAATTTATTAGACTTAAATAGGTTACAAAATGAAGGATTTAGATATGAAAACCGAAAACGGTTATCCAAACCCCTTATGATGTAAACATACCTAAATCTTGAAATTTTCCAACAAAAACATAACAAAAGAGATGTTAAATTTTTCACAAAATACATGCGTTTGACTCCTTATCAGCCGACATCAATTTCGGCCAATTATCTCCCTAATCTCAAGAGACATGATATGTACCTAATGGTCATCCCAAAACCCTAGTGAAAAATTAATGCTTGATTGTGTGCAACCTTTGCCATCGTCGTTTTTCAGCGAGATAAATCGTTGAAGAGTGGAGGAGTCTGAAACTTTGTACAACCAAATCAACAGGGATGGGGACTTAATTGCAAGTAGTCTCCAACTTGGGATTTCCAAATATCCAAACAATTCCACCGATGTAGATGACATCAGGGCAGATCAAACCATGTCCTTAGTGAAATCCATGTCCCAAGAACATGCAGTCCATAGCCAGTATCGATTTGTGGGCCGAAATACAACAATGCCAACCTTGGAAAATGGCTTGATCCCCACCTTCATTACTAGAGCATTATATCACCATGGCTCAAAACCCTCCGTTATTGTAGTTGCAACCCCTTAAGGGTCAACTAATGGAAACAACCCTTACCGAGGGGTTATGCCAATCCACCAAAGCCAACCATTGCAGCATCCTGGAATGCAAGAGAGGTCAGCCGAAGATAGGAGTGTCAACACTATCGATAGAGAACTCAAGCGTGTGATCGGCAGGAGTGGACGATTGTCATCTTCCTCCTTCTTACTCCGGATTTACACATTCAGATGGATTCCAGGATCAAAAGTGACAGATTTCCTGCCAACCTACAGGTGAGAAACCAATCCTGGAGAGTTTTTGATGACATACTGACGGGCGCGTTAAGGTCGTTGAAACCAACGTACAAATCAAATATAATATTTATAGTTAGTACCCTATTATTACCGACTACTAGAAAGTATACGGTAGTAAGTCAGGGTCGTTCACAGCGAAAAGAGGTTTAGAAGATAGTTTCACATAGCAACAAACAATAACGTAATCAAGTCTGTGCTCATAAACAATGGGGAGAGAGTTTGTTTAAGTTCTAAGCTATAAAATGAGAGTTTGTTTAAGTTATAAGCTATAAAATTACAGGCGTACAATTAGTGAACAATTTAGCATGCCAAATTAACAAAGAGTGTAAATAACTCCGAGGAAATGTTGCACCATATGTATTATTTATATTATTATATGTATTATTTATATTATTATAGACAAAATTTTGAAAAATACCGTATTTTCACATGTTTATGGAAAAATAGGGTTTAATTAAAATTATAAAAATGTAAAAATTTTAGTTGCAATATTAAAAAATTATCATGCAACGTGCAGTAGTTGTAAGTTTATGACCCGATTAATGCAACCCGAAAATTATATCTTCATTTCTTCTAATTTGCAGTTTAAACCTTGGTTTTTCCATAACTTATGAAAAACAGTTTTTCAAGAGACAACCTCTATATTATATTATATTATATATCTAATGAAGTTCTTCCCATTTTAAAAAAAATAAACCCATGTTAATGGGAGGGATATTTATTAGGTTCATCAAACCTTAAGGCAAATAGTAGTTTTACAAAGATATGCTTCAACAGTGAGTTTGAAGACTTTGTACAAGAAGATATCAAAAGGCAATAAAATTTGCCTAATCAAAACTCTACAAAGGGCATTTTCGGAGTGATTACATCTCCCACATCTCCACCCTCGTGTTAATGTGGTAAGGATGGCAGGCCTCCAAAGTAGCACCAAGTAGAAATCTAATAAAACAAGTGAATGGGTATGTTTCCCTGATGTTTGAAAGTCGGAATTGACAATCCATTTGTTTCCCAAAACGAACAAGTATTTTTGTTTGTCTCTTTTCTGTAGTAGGAGTGCCTCGCATGCACATTTCAGATTGGTGCAAAAACTTTTGTGTATCTTCCTTATCCTTATCCTTGCTCTGTAATCTAGATCCCTCGTTCCTCTCATTTGTGATTTCATACCAACACCTGTAGACAAAGATAAATAATCAGTAGCATCCATTTAAACTAATGAGCAAAGTGCATATATAACCCTACATAATTGACCAAAGTGCAGATATAACTCTGCGATAATAGAAAGTGCAGATATAGCCCTAGATATTTAGGTTATGTGCAAATATAACCTTCTCCGTCGGATTTAGATCGGATAATGTTAAAAAGATAAATTTACCTCTCTATAAAAAATACAAAAAACATTGAAATTACCTTTATATCCCTGAAACCCTAATCTTTTTCCTTCATTTTTTCTTCATTTTATTTTCCTTTCTCCCCAGCTTCTTCATTTCTCTTTCAATTTCCCTTGTTCGTTCTTTTCTTCTTTGTCGCAGACAAATGGCTGATCGTGATCGCACTGTCGTCGGACACCACCAGGCAACTCAAGTTCTTGCGATCGTCACCCTCCTCCACGTCGACGGCACCCTGCTCGTCATTGTCGGTCTCCCTGTGGTTGGAACCCTGATTGGGCTGGCCCTCACCCCCCGCTCTTCTTCTTGCGATCTTAATCATCGTCCCCGCTTTTCTTCTGTTGGGCCTAGTCGTGGTATGGCGGCGTGGTGACGCTGGAGGGGGGATAGTGGGCTGGAGGAGGTGGGTCTCAATTTTGATAGCTATCTTTAATAGGGTGGTGGGTCTCAATTTTTTGGCCCTTGGCTGAGCGGCACCGGAAATCGGGAAGGGTTTGGATTGAGAAAGGATCGTCGGCACTAAGGTTTTGGTGGAGGGCTGGGATGGGGCTGCACTGGGATTGTCAGCGCCGACAGAGCTGGGGATTTGGGGTGGTGGCTGAGTGGTGTCGGGATTAATGGAGCAGCGGTGGTGGAGTTCGTGGTGGAGGCGAAGCTAGGGCAGAGGAGGAGGCTAGGGCAGAGAGAGGTGGAGTGGTGACGGAGGTGCAGTGAAGGTGGCGGAGGTGGAGTGGCGGTGGCGGCGCGATGAAGTTTGGAGACAGAGAAGTGGTGGTTGTGGCAGTATAGTGGTGGGTCAATGGGCATGTTTGTCTTTTAAATTTTGGTATTAGGATGAAAGGGTATTTTGGTCATTTCCTATCGATCAATGACCGGAAATGGCCAGTCAATGCCGGAATATAGTCTTTAGGGTTATATTTGCACTTATGTAAAATAGACAAGGTTATATTTGCACTAAAAAGTATCTTAGGGTTATATTTACACTTTCTAAATTATATAGAGTTATACTTGTATATTTCCCTAGACTAATCTAATGACTAGTATTTGGATCTTATTCAGATTAATTAGACCCTTTGTTCTCTTATCCAAGTCTTGAAAATTTAGGTTCCTTGGTTGGGAGTTCATAGCTAGTTTGCTTAGTCTGTCAGCCACTAAGTTTCCCTCTCTGAGTGTGTGTGATTTTTATATGTTTCAGTTTCAAAGAGAGAACAGAGGCAAGCTAAAATGACTCCAATGTTCTTTTGAAGGCTCATTTATAGCTTGTATCACAGGCATACAATTAGATTCTAGAGCTATCACTTCCAGGTGTAAGGCTGATGTAAAATGAAGCTCTCATGCATAACCATTAATTCTGCATGGAAACTAGATGAACATAAATGATTTTTGAGAGATGCAACTACAAAAGATCCATTTGACTTCCTAGTTATGATTCTAATACCACACTTGTTACTATTTTTGTGCCAGGCAACATCCACGTTAACCTTAAATCCATTATCAGGTTTTATCCAAGTAATGCATTTAATAGTTGGTTTTGGTGGAGGTATAAGAGTGTGTAAAAGTCCAAAGTTAACCCATATTTGGTCATCTAGACTCTTTGAAAAAACTGGTTTTACATGCAAGGTCAAGAAAATATCATTTTTGAGGTTCAGAAAAATCTGGTTGTACAGAGGTTTAATATCATAAAAAATAAGTTTGTTTATGGTTTTCTGAAGATTCCAACATATGAAAGATGATATTATAAGTATTAGAGCCTTGTGGACCTTAGTGATACTAGTTAGAGACCAATAATGAGATAATCTGTCGGAAATATAATCAAAATTTTGGGATCTAATCCCAAGCACCGTATCAAAGTAATTCTAGACTTGCAAAGCTAAGTCACATGAGTTGAACCAATGAGATAAAGAATCAGAGTTGAGACAGCCAGGACATTTAGAATCTAGACTGATCTATGAGAAAATAATTATGTCATCAAAAGGTAACAAAGCATTTGCAAGATTCCACATAAATAATGAGACCTTTTTTGGTAGTCTACCGTACCACACATTCTTAAGAATTCCGAGTTTTAGTTTTTGTGGCTTACCAGATCATGAGCTAGTCTGAAACTGAAATCACCTTTTTGGGTTGGCATCCAAATCAGTCTATCCTGTTTGTGTGAATGAATATGAGCTTCCTGCAAGAAAGTAAGGATGCTGTTTGGAAATTTTAACAAGATAGCTAGATAGGTATTTTTGTTAGAAATAAAATAAGCAATGGTTAAATCAGAGGGAGAGGTATCAGGTGTGTTACAGTGATCTTGAATAGGTCTAAAACCTGCCCAATTTTATGTTAAAAAATTTACAAAGCCACAACCATGAATTACTCTTGTGTTTGATTCTGAAATCTGATTAACCTCCACAATTATCTTCCAATTTTGAGATTTCCTTAGGTTAAGAGGGATAGACCAGAGGAATTGTGTCCATGGGGGTTTGTCCTAGCTGAAACTTCCACAAAAGGATTAGGGAATCAGCTGTTATGATATCCATAAAATTCATGAGCCCTATTCCATTATGGTTTTGTAGAAAACACATATTAGGTAAGCTCTTCCACACTTTTCCCCTTATTATCCGATTGACCCAAAAGAAATTATTCAGTTTTTTATTAACATAGTGATTACTAAGTTGGGAGGTTTCATTACAGCCCAAAGATGTTATGGGATTGAGAACATCACTATATTTTATGAGTGTTAACTTGCCAGCCACACTAAGCCATTTGTTTTTCCATGAGTTTAATTTCTATCATAAAGCTATAACAAAGGCTGAAAGTGTATTGATGTTCTTCCTGTGTAAATAGGACAACCAAGGTAAATAAAAGGAAAAGAACCCCTTTTTTACTCCCAGTAAGTGTCTGATCATATTCTCCTTACCCCCGAGTAGCATGCTTACTAGTATGCCCACTGGTTGACTCAAAAAAAAATTAGGAAGGCTTTTAGTCTTTGTACTATTTTCCTAGTGGCTTGAAAAAAATAAGATAGTGTCATTTGCATAACTGAGATGAGATATTTTTAAAGCACATGCAGGCAGTTTGAAATATCTCTTCTTGTTATTAAAAAAACAGGAATGAAGACTCCTAGAGAAGGATTATGAGAACAAGTTAAATAGAATATGGTAAAGAGGGTCTCCCTGCTTAACCCTCTAGTTTCTCAGAAAAATCTTGCAGGTTTAGCGTTAATAATCACAGAGAAGAAACCTGAGGAAAAATTAGAAATAATCAGAGTTATAAAGTTTTCAAAAAAATCAAAACCTATTTAGAATGACCCTTAAAAAAGACCATTTGACCCTGTCAAATGCCTTTGCTAACTCTAATTTAAAAATACAGTTAGGTGCCCTAGATTTATTGTTTAAAAATCTTTTCATCTCCTTAAGGTAAATGGCATTATCTGCCATTTCTTTACCTTTTAAGAATGCTGAATGATTTTTAGAAATCATAGCAGGTTGAAACTTAGATATTCTCTGAGCTAGTAGTTTAGAGAAGATCTTGTTTGTGAAGTTAGAGAGTGAAATTGGTCTATAGTATGAGAAGAGATAGGTATTTCTTTCTTTGGAATTAAGCATATCCATGTGCTTGATATTCCAGGTGGAATAGGGTTACCATTTATGAAGTCAAGGGTTGCATCTAATAGGTCAGTAGCTATAGCATTCCAGTTTTCTCTGAAAAAAAGTAGAGGTATAGCCATCCGGACCCGGGGAACCATTGTGATTTAGTGAAAATACAATGGTTTTAAGTTCTTCTAGGGTGGGTGTCTTAGTCAGTTTTTGGATGTCTAGATCAATAATAATACTAGGTATCTGGCTCATGAAATGAGGGAGAAAACAATCTGATTATGTTTTTTCCTCACAGTTAGGAGTGTCTAATGAAAGCTAATAGCTTCAGATTCAATCTGTTTTGGATCTTTAGTCCCATATACCATCAGGTTTCCTAATCTTGGATATGTTCTACTCCAATCTCTTTTGTTTTACCGAGGGATAGAAATATTTAGTATATTCATCCACCTCCTTTAGCCAATTTAGGTTAGCTTTCTGTTTCCAGAATAAATTTTCTTCATTTAATGTTTTCATAAGATGAGCATTCTCATGATTTAACTCAATTAGGTCAGTTTGGGAGTTAGTAGTATCATAAGCAATTTCTTGGAGTCTCACAACTTCTTCAACTTTTATTATGTTAGCATCAATATCTTCAAAAATATCTCTATTCCACTTTTTAAGATAAATTTTCAATCTTTTTAATTTTGGGAAGAACATGTTCATTCCCATTTCCTTGATTTGCTGTGGACTGAACTAGCGGTTTGAGGTCCGGCCTAGTTAGCCACACATCTAAAAATCTAAATGGTTTAGGGACTGAGGGTAGTCTACTTCCTATGGTTAGTAAAAGGGGACAGTGATCAGATGTGTTTTTGTTTAGGATATGAATAGTATTGTTGGGGTAATTATCCATCCCTTGAGTATCTGCTAAAGCCCTGTCAAGCCTCTCTACAATGGGAGGTTTTCTAAAGTTTAACCATGTAAACGTATTTCCCACAGTTGAAATGTGTGTGAGCTGACTCTTACTAATAAATTCATTAAAGTCTCTAATGATTTTTCTATTTGGACAGTTTGGACCCTTGTATTCCTGTATAGACTTCATAGCATTAAAGTCTCCAACCAGTATTTTATTAGTATTCTGATGTGATAATAGTTCATTCCATAGTAAGTTCCTAGTTCTTCTACCAGTGGAAGCATGCATAAAGTAAGTACACAAATCAGACTGAAAAGATGAGTTAGAGACACAAGTTTTAGTGCACTGTCCAGTTTCTGATATAATTTGTATTTTGAAACTGGAGTTCCACACTAGCCATATGTTATTATTTACAAAACTCTGATGAAAATCAAAGTTTAATCTCATTTTGTAGATTAAGTAAATATCGGTTATGTTTTGGTTCAAGAATACATAAGACCTAAATTTTATGTATTCTTATCAATTTTTTAAGCCTATCCATAGATGTGTCAATGCCTCTTAAGTTCTAGACTAGCATTTTATTATTGATGGTCTTATCAATCATGATAACTGGCTGGATTTGCCTCTTAAGTTAGATCTTAGATTTATTTTATTAAGTTTGTTAAACAAAGTTCTCTTCCTAGTATTAGAAGGTTCTAGATTTTTAATTTTTTGGATAGGTTTTCTTACCAGCTCTAGCTGTAGCTCTCTAGTACTTGACTCACAGTTGTCTCCTGTTTCTTAATCCTCCTCATTACTTAACAAATTAAACCTATTTGAGTTTTGAAGGCTGGACCTGCATGAGTTTAGGAATAGATTATAATTTTAATGATCTGAAGCAGGGGAGCTTAGAGAGATACTTGTTAAGCCATCATTGGCATGTTCTAAAATATTTATTGGATCTTTGTGTGACTTGATGATCTGTTCCTCATTTATGTGAGCTTGATCCTCGGATGGAGGCATTTGTGCTATCTCCTGAACCTCAGATGGTGGTTGTGGCATTTCTATATGTTTAGAATTTTTTCCATTGGTAGATTGGGATAGACCTACAATTTTCCAGGCTCAATATTGGCAAATTTATGAGGTTCCTGAGCATCAACTTCCTTTTGTTTCTCATCTATGTAACTGCCAGACCCTTGACCATTCCTATCAATAGGCTTCGACTTTTCCAGATTCTTAGTTGGGATTCTATGGTCAGAAACATGTTTAGGTGCTAACTCTGGATGTTTAATTCTACATTTCTCAATAGAATGGTTTATCTTCTCACAATGGGGGCAATAAGAGGGAAGGTTTTCATACTCTATACAGTATTTTTCATTGTCCACAGTTGAGCCTAACCTGATGAAATTAAGGAGTTGGGTTTGCAGGTCATTCTAATTGCGGATTTTGAGAGCTGATGACCTTGTAAGTTTCTCCATTTCCAGATCCATCTTGATGTATTTTTCAATTTGATTCCCGATTGCTTCAATTGCTGGGACATTGTAATAGTACATGACAACATTTCTAATTCTGAGCCAAGCTGGGATAGTGGATAAGTAGTTGTTTAGCTTAAAATCTGGTGTCCAGTGTAAAACACACATCGATATTCCGTTGAAAGCCCATATGCCCTTGATCCAACATATTTGGATGTCCTCTTTGACTTGAAATCATATTAAGATGTTCTTGAAATCAAATGTTCCTAACTAGTGGAACCCAGAGAGACCCACCGTTTAAAGTAGGCCTCAATTCTTTCCATGACGTGTCTTCCTTTTGGGAATTTTTGGATGAGGTCATTTGAGTAGTGGCTTGACAGCTGTTGGATTTCATCCGGTGAGAAGAGCACTGATGATTCCCCCTTAAATTACAGAGTTGGTTTCAGGTTGGGTGTTATTGAAAGGGATGTAGTGATTGGAGGGCTTTTTTATTGCAACGCCTAAGCGAATCTCTGATTAGCTGCCATAGCGGCGGGGTCGATCTAGGTCAGATTGTAAAAATGTTTATTTTGGTGAGCAGAGGTGGTGACGATATAGCTGTTACAGTTGATGTACAGTGGAGTATGGTGGCATTAGAAGAAATAGAAGAGAGAAAAGAGGGATGAAGTTCTTCCCATTTTGTTTTGTGATATGATGGAGATATTAACAAATTTAATTAACTCCTGTAACTAGGCTTCAAATAGCACTTGTATTAGGTTCCAATTAGGCTCTTTAAACTATTGAGATATTTAATTCTTATTAAATAAACATATAATATTGAAAACTTGAAACATCCGATTATTCTTTTTTTCTCTTTTTTTAATTATTAATTTAAGTGATCAACTTTTAAATTTTTATTGTATTTTGACTTTAGAGAAAATTGCAAAATAACCCTTTTAAAATTTGAAAGTGCGGAAATAATTTTGTAAAATCTGAAAGTGTAAATCTAAACCTATGTTTTAGAGAAATGGGGCAGATATACCCAAATTACACTATTTTGGCGTTGACTAAAGAAATTCAGGCGTTGACCTAACCTAAAAAGACAAAAATTCCCCTAGGTTTAAAACTAAAACTTTAATGACTATTATACCCCCAGGCTTTGCCGCTGATCAATGTTGGTCAACACCAGTCAATGTTGGTGAACAATGGTCAGCACCGATCAACGGTGGTCAACATCGGTGGTCAACCGCCGACTGATGATGGCCTTGTTGGATCAGTACTTTTATTAATAAGAAATGGTTATATCAACACTTTAGTAACAAATACAAGGTTAAGTTAGCACCTAACTAAAAAAGATACGGTCAGATCAACACTATCATAAAAGACATCTTTTGAGGAGAGCCCACTCCTTATAAATATTCCTTCATTACAACTTCATAATTATTTTTTTGAAAAAAATAAAATAGATTTCACTAATCATTGGTAAAGTACAACTTCATAATCTAATGTATGATAAATATATTTATAATTTGTATGTTAATTTCTAATTAATTTTCAATACTCCTTCTATCCAAGATAAATTGGCACATTTTTACTTTTGGAAGTCAAGTGAATCAATATTCAACTACTTTAATATATTTATTCATGTGTGTAAAAAAAATCAGAAAAAATAATAATTTAAAAATATATGTGATGATGAATCCAACAACACTTAACATGATAATAGTCTTGCACACACACACACACACACACACACACACACACACACATATATATATATATATATATATATATAATTTGACTTCAAAAAGACAAAATAACCAATTTATCTGGGATGGGGGAGTAAACAAATTTGGTCTTCACAATGAAAAATTGATTATGTCCTTAGCAGTATTCGAGTAGTAATATGTGTCGATTTCTAATTACAAAGTTATTGAATTTCATAACGAAATTCATTATTGAAAATTTTGAATTTCTTTCATAAAGTGTTTACCAAAGTTTTTTTTTACTTTCGTAACAAAGGCGCACAAATTATAAGTATATTTATGACACATTAGATTATGAAATTGTAATGAATGCATATTAATAAGAAGTGGGCTCTCCTCAAAAAGCTATTTTTTCCTGATTTTGTTGATCCGACCCAATCATTTTTACATAAGTGCTGATTTAACCCTGTATTTTTTACTGACGTGCTGATCTAACTTTGTATTATTAATAAAAGTACAGATCTAACACAATCACCATCAGCCGGCAACGATCGACATTGATTGCTGTTGACCAACGTTGACCACTGTTGGCACCGTTAAACGGTATCGACTGATGTTGACCACCATTGACCGTCGATGTTGACCAACATAAGGGTTTGGACACTTTTTGGGAAGGGTAATATCATCTTTTTATATTTTTTGAAAATTTTCTTTTTTACAAGTGGTATAATGTTCATTTTAAAATTTTTTGGCAACAATTTGGTTTCTAGGGTTAGATTGGCACTTTTGACCAAAACATAGGGTTATATTTGCACTTTCAGATTTTACAAGGTTATATTGACACTTTCAACCAAAACATAGGTTATATTGTCCACGCTCCACAACCTGCTCATTTTTTTCTTAATCCATTTCCAGAACAACAAACATCTGTTTTATTAGTTACATAATGTTTCCATTTTAAGCAAACTAATATTCAACCTTAATATATGTGTAAGAGTTTGAACATTACATGTTCAACAGTTAAGATTGTTGAAGGCCTGTAAATATTCATTACCAATGTCATTCGAGGTCAAAAGTAATCATGTCGAGAAATTCCATAGGGCTTTCATTTGAAGCCCATGAATAGTAAAATGAAGTACATGAGTGAGGGTTTGAAAATAACATGTTTGACAGCTAAGATTGTTAAAGGCTAGTACGGTAGACGATCTTATTCTATGCCTAAATATATAAGCTCTTTTAATTACATAAGGTTTTTAGTTCAAGCACTAGAATAGTCAACCATATTACACGATTGGGGATTTGACAATAACATGTTCGGTGACTAAGATGGTTGAAGACAAGACATATGCCAATCTCATTCAAGGCATAAAGATTTACCAGCTTTTTCATTACATAGGCTTTTACTTTAAAGCCCAAAAATAGTCAACCCCATCACACGAGTGAGGGTTTGAGAATTACTCGTTCGACCGTTAATATTGGTGAAGGCTAGTCATAGCTAATGTCAGTCCAGGCAAAAATATTTTAGTTCAAGCAATTACTCAGGGTTTTCATTTTGGGCAACAAATAGTCAACCCTATTACACAAGTTAGTGTTCGAACATTATCCTATCGGCGGTCAAGATTACATCTCTATTAATTACATAATTTTTTATTTTTCGTCACACGAATAGTCAACTCCATTCCACGACTGAAGGTTAAACAACCGTTCGATGGTTCTCATTCATGAAGGCCATTCATAGCCTTTGTTAGTCAGGGCTAAAAAATACAAGTAGGACGGCTACATGGGGCTATCCCTTTTATCGCATAATAAGTTAACATTATAATACGATAAAGAGTTTGATGAATACCCGTTCGATTCCGAAGAATTTTGAAGAACAGACATAGACATATTAAACCATTTCCTTTTCCCGATATATATTTTTTTTAAAATAATTGTTCTACGGAATACTATTTCCATAATTTTTAATTTGAGCCTAGCGTTTGGGCTCGCAAATATTGATTTTGGGCTGAAAACCCCACCTAATACGTGCGACGTCGCATGAATGTCGAATTGTTGTCGGTCTTGACGACATGCTACTGTGTTATCGGGTTATGTGGTTTATAATCCCCTTTTTTCCAAGCCCATATTGTTTCAACTTTTGGGCCAGTTGTACTATTTAGCCCAATTTTATTGAAGTACAAAGTTGCTAATGTGTCGGTCAACCTTCGGCTTTGACTATTATATCTGTGACATAGCTAATTGACGATTCAAGTCAATCTGATCCAAGCCCGCCAAATATATTTTGGTCCCTAGGTTAAACCCTGGCCTAGTACGTATGAACAACGGCGTCACATTTCATTATTTTTATATGTCATCCTGTGTGAAATGTATTGAATGTCGCACTCGGGTTGAAACGATACCGTTCGCTGTTGAGTATATAAACTGCCCACCCACAACCCACTCGCATTCCCAACCTCGATGTCGCACCCAGAGCTTCCCCTTTAAAAAAATGGTCATAAAACTGTTAAATCTCAACCTAAAACCGCCATCAATTACATATATTTCCCCAAAACAGCCAGTGAATTCCTGTTCAATGTTTCCTTAGTATTATGTGTAAAGGAGAAGATAAGCAAACCCTTAGACAAGGTAACCTTTTTGAATTTATTTTTTTGCAAATTTGTATGGTTTCATCGATTCCTTTCCTTCATGATATATAGAGTTTTCATTCAAATTTATATCAATGCGGTGGTTGATTTAGTTCTCTGTTTAAGTTATAGGTTTATGGTTTTTGTTTTAGGTTTTCAGTTCCAATTTTAGGCTTATGGGCAATGTTGGGGGGATTTGTTAGTCCTAATTATGTAACTTGTTATTTGTATAGAACCTGTAACAATTGGAGTGCTTATTTAGTTATATTTCATAGGTGTTTTAAACCTGCCCTGCATGCGTTGTATACTTATTCGACCTGGTCGATGTACCGTGCAACGTCGACTTTGCACAGGGCACCTCGGTCTGGACAACATGTCGGCGAGATATATGCGATCTCAGTCAACACTTACATTCCAATGATATTATGTTCTCTTGGACTAAACCTTGCCTTTTTTGTTGTTCATTATATGTCTCCAATGAAGGACATAACAAAAAGAGGTGTGGGCAAGAAAGAGCGAGTAGGCCCCCCCGCTCCAAAAATATGAGGACCACTGACCCCCCCACTATCACCAACATTCGAAAAACTGTGCTTCTTAAAAAAGAGAATGAGAAGCGATTCGAAATTGTGAAAAACAGAAGGGTAAAGGAAGCAAGGGCAGTGAGGGCCGAGGACGTCGAGCGGCTTCACTTGGTTGTTTTCCTCGAACCCTTTAAACCTTAAGGATTGGATGGTTTGATTTTCAATGATAAGCCCACGTGTGAAATGAAGGTAAAGTATTTCTACTCCAATTACACTCATTTCACCAACACCAATTAACAAAAAAAAGTCAACGAGGTGACCATGGTTCTTACATCAGACTTGATCAATGAAGCCATTGGGTGCAAAGTTGGTGGAGATGATCATCCGGGGGTTATGCCGCTACAGCTTTACTTTAGGGACTCGTAGCCTCGAGGGCTCCAAGGATGATCCGACACAGGCCCTTAACCCCAACCATATAGTGGAGAAGTACTTCAAAATTGAAGTGAGCAATGGGCTCATCAAGCCAAGGGCCATCAAAATTGATGTCCTAGACCAGGATGATGTATAATATCATTGTCCAAATACTAAAACTGGTCGAACATCCTTCAAAGTGCACTATCAACAGGGTTGTCTTGTACTACCACATCGCGAAGAAGAAGGTAGTCAACCCCGGTTACGCCATTATCTAGGAGATGCACACGGTGGCTCTCGCCTTGAAGAGTCAAACCCTGCCCTATGGAAACATCATCACTGCCCTTATGGAGAAGCAGAATGTAAGGATCCGATTAATGGTGTAGGTCCAATCGAAGTACTACGATGCAAACTACTTCGGCCAAAAGCACTGGCATTGGGAGGCGGGGACGTGGATTGATCGCAACCTCCCCAAAGGCAATCTTGATATGCCTGCCACGCCTGGGCCCGAGGGTACTTTATCGACATCCACAACAATGCATTCTGACCCCACTACTTATGTCCCACGACCGGGTAGAAAATTTATTTTGATTTTTGGTTATTCCAATTTTTTTATATTTAAACTTGATAATTTATAATTAACTTCATAATTGTTTTCCCAATAGGATTTAGACGCAGTGCCTAGGCTATGCTCTTGGAGGACGTGGCCGAGACTAAGGCTCTGGCGTCGCGCACAAACCGCAATGTGTGCCAGATGATGGCCGAGTTGGCGGAACTTAAGGTAATATTGGCCGGTGGTATCAATACACCTTGTGTAGACCTCCAAATAGCTACACAGGAGCATGAGGAACATCTCGCTGAGGCAAAGAAGGCTGAGGATGGCAATGACAGGCTGAGCAGCAATGATGGTGGAATAGATTGCAACAATGGCGAGGCCGGGTCTTCCAGTGATGATTCCAAACTTTTGAAAATGACAGACTATGGGAATAGTTTGTCGGAAGATGATCTCGAGGTACCCGAGCCCTCCGAATGATCGCCATTTCTCATATTGATAATTGTGTGTTGAGATTGTTTTGGGATTTTTATAAATTGGAATGATTTGTTACATTGCAGGATGTTTGTGAATTTTATGTTAGGATTTAGTGTTATGGATATTAATGTTTTTAATAATTACATGTTATATGGTATTGATCAATTGCAAATATGTGTTTGGCTGTTGTGAACTTGGAATGCGACCTTAATGATTCATTCCATGTTTTGCTATAGTTGGTTAAGTAGTGATGATTTGACATCGCACCTTATTTGTACAATTAATTTCAGTTAGTTCGAGGGGATACCGATAGGTAGCCGAGGTCGCATGAATTAATTGATTTAATCGGATTTAGGCACTGTCTTTGAGTGAGGGGTAGATGCAACATCGTTGTGCCCAATTTGATATTACTGAATGATAGATCGACTGTATGTGCACGTTGACATCCCAGTTTCAAAACTATTCCTTAAATTTGTATTACCACGAGTAGTATATGTGACATTGCCAATGTCTTGTCATATAACCCGATTGGTCTACCGAGACATGTGCGATATTGGTTAATAAGTTTCCCTTCCCAATTATGTCATCATTTTGGGATCTAATGGAGATACAATTGATTTACCTATTACATTAGACCACACACAATCCCATAAACATTCAACAAGGTGAGTTAAAATGATATCTACACCCAATCTACACCCAATCTATGTCATCTTCTTCCGCCTTTTCGATTTAGGGTGCCTCTCAATCTACATGCCTTATTCATGGTCTCTCCTCAAAGCTAGCTTCACCCCAAATATCTCATCATATTGAACAATACTAGTGTTGGGTGTAGTGTGAGGAATACTGTCGGACAGTGAAGATGGACTAACATCTCCCACAAATTGACTTTTCCCATGAATGACCATTGATTTTCTTGAATCACAAGGATCAACAACACCATTGCCTCATGTGAAGAAATGATGTAAGGATTTCTAGTAGAATGTGTCCTGCTCAAATCGACGACTGTAAAGCCTAGATCGTCAATCACTACACCAACATTGTTATCAACCCATTTACATTTGAAAAGTGGGACCCTAAAATTTGTGTAGAAAAGTTCTCATATTTCCTTAATTACGCCATAGTAAGACATGTTCCCATACACGGGATTCTTATCCTTCGCACTACTTACATGTAAAGCTTCCACAACTAGGCTAACACCACTGTTTTGTGTAGCGGTGTGTGTCCCATTCAAGAGTTGAGAAGGTAAACTCATTCATGTTATAGCCTGTGAAAGAAATCCCAGTTGTAAAAAGCATGAAGGCTAACCAATTCAAGGTGTCACTGCGACTGTCTCCGACTACTGTTTGGCTTAACCAATCGATGAAAGTGTGATTGTGATAAGCAAGTACTTTCTTGTTTGACCAATTGGGGTGCCGCTCTTTGATAGTGGCCACTTGCATATCCTCGTATGGGTGAACCACATCTGAATTTCCTAAAACATATAAGTGTGCTTTCATCAACTCATTGGGGGTTGATACATTAGTTGTTCCTTTTCGCAAACCTTTCCCACCACTCTGTCTCCATGGAACAATTTTAGTACACCAATCGACTCCTCATTCTTCAAGAATTCCATGCATTATTCTACTGCCTCCTTGGTCACATACCACTGGAAAATACTGGCATCCGGGTGATATTGATTTTTAGAATAACCCATAAATATATTCATATACCTCTCGAAGGGATACATTCATCGAAGATAAATAGGACCACATATCAACATCTCCTGTAAAATGTCAACCAACAAATGCATCATTATGTCAAAGAATGAAATAGGGAAATGCATCTCCCACTCTTTTCCTCCTGCAGTTCCTCCAATTTCCGACGCTTGATTTCTTTACACTTTCAGACTTGAGTTGGCAAGATAGATTTGATTGCAACCAGGAGAAATTATTGATTCAAACAATGTGAACTGTGTGATTTTATACTCCTCAATCTCAATCCCTCATCGGATACTAGATTGATAACCCTAGAAGTGTAGCCCGTCGGGACAATTTGAGGCTGGAATATATCAATTTTTTCTCAACTTTTGAAAGTGTGTAACAAGCAGTGGGTAAGTACATCTTGGATCCTTGATCCTCGGAGGCCAAATCAAGTCTAATTCCCATTTCAACCATATATTTCCTTGACTTCACAACATCATTTGTCTTATTCGGGATATTCATCAAAGTACCAACGAAACTATCTCATACATTCTTTTCAATATGCATCACGTCCAAACAGTGTCAGACATCAAGGGTACGGTGGTTAAAAAATGGAACGCTTCTTCCAAATACTTCCAACCTTTGGTTTCTTATTCCTTTTGTCAAAGTCATTTTAAAAATTACGCAACATGCTCGAGATCAACGCACCTGTTAGTATGGGATGAGGGGGCACCAACTCTACCTTGCCATTGAATTCACCACGCCGATTCCTCTACCAATGAATTTTTGAAAGCCATCTCCGGTGCTCAAGATACAATGTCTTGCTTCCATGCCTTAACTGAAAATAATCTGTTCCTTCCAAACAAGTAGGGCATGCTTTGGGACCTTTAACTGAATAGCCAGAAAATTTTCCATATGCGGGGAAGTCATCAACGGTGCAAAACAATATTTCTCTAAAATCTAACGACTCCCTCGAAAACCCACCATGCATCATAATTCTAGGATCCCATAGCTTTTTAAGTTCATCCATCAAGGGGGATGGGTACACATCGATATCGTTCCCCGATTGGTTAGGACCAGAAATAATTAGAGACAACATAATATACTTCCTTTTCAGGTACACCAATGGAGGTAAGTTGTAAATCATTACCATCACCGGCTAAGAACTGTGATTGCTGCTCATATTACAAAACGAGTTTATTACATTCGTGCACAAACCAAGCCTCAAGTTACGTGGTACATTCCCAAACACTGGAAAGACCGCATCTATTTTTTTCCACTGATCACCATCGGCCGGAAAGCTAATGACTTCGGGATTAACCACTATTCAATCTACATCCCAACTCATTTTTTTTGCATTCTCTGGATTGTCAAACAATCTTCTCAATCGGGGAATAATAGGTAGATATCAAATGCCATTGACATGAACCTTCTTCATCTTCCAATTTGAAATTTCTCCATCAACATCCACCTCCTTTAATTTGAACCTTGGAGCATTGCATTTAGGGTATTCCTCCGCATTCAAGTTATCTCCCTAATACAAGATACAATCATTCCGACAAGCATGTATCTTTTCATAATCCATTCCCATCAATTATAAAACCTTCTTTACCTCATATACCGTTTCTGGTATTCTATTGCCAATTGGAAGCATTTTTTTAAACACTTTCAACAAACCAGAGAACCTGACATCACTAAAGGAATACTTAGATTTCACATTCATCAACTGAAATGCAGCCTTCAATACTGTCATTTCTTCGAGGCATCCATCGTATAGAAGTGTCGACTCATTATGCCCGTGCAAGTCTGAAAGTCTTTTAGAATTGACACTGTAGTTCTTGACAATCTCCTCAACCAACTCATCCATCCTATCATCCTTCTCTGCCTCTACTTCATTTCTAGTATACTGATCCACGTTCTCCCCATACCAAAACCAAATTTCGTATGCTGGATCAAAACCGTATATAAATAGGTCATCCTTCAAACCAGTTGCATCTTTATGAATAGTGGTGTCTCGATACTTCTTGCAAGGACAATATACATACGACAAATTCTCCTTCGTGGCATTCACGGATGCATATTTAATGAAGTTAGCTACAAAATATTGATACTCTATACTTTCTGATCTTCATCAAAACAATGGGTTTTATCCAAAGATATTCCTACAATACAATAATAGGTACACATTCTTTAGGATCCTATCTTGGCAACTAATACATAAACTTACATTCATTCAATCCATGGATACCTTACTTATGCATAAACACACACGCACACACGCACACACGCACACACGCACACACGCACACACGCACACAAGCACACACACACACACATATTTATATGTGTCAATGAAACCTTATCATATTCCCATACACATATAACATCACCCATAAATAATTATGCATTGCCTACATTCAATTAGCTCATAGTTAAACAAATCCTCTCATATCATATTGAACTAACCTAGAACCTAAATTGAAGACGAAAATACAAATTTAGGCATGGAATAATTACTTGGTACTTGAGTGGAGAGTTAGCACAACCCACAAGCCTATTTCCCACCTTCAACAATGAGAAATTGGACTTGGTAGAGCCATCTTGGAATGTGGAAGAAAACTTTGGGTATTAGGATTGAATTTGGTCAAATGACCATAAAATACTTATCAATTCACGACAGGTGCGACGTCGCTCCTTAATTTCGTTAGCCGTTTGGTCAAATCGACCAATAGTGCAAACTCAGTAATCTCATGAATGGCTAATACTGATTAGACGGACACATAATGCCGATTTAGAATAATATTTACCTCAACTACCATAGAACCGATGTAAAAAACCTATTATTATCTTGGATGTGGTGATGAACAAATCTCACAAGACTTCACATGCGGTGCATTTCTAGATTATGTCATCAAGGCTTTAATCATAGAAGTGAGTGTTGAGACTTGGTCCTCAAGTTTTCCATTGTTGTTGGGGGCACTTCTGTTGTTCGGGTTTCCCCTCCTAAGATCGAACCTTTTGCTAAAAGTTTTCGACTCTTTGGTAAACTCTTCATAAAGCTCCATAGCTTCTCCCGACACTTGTTTCCAAAGGATCCACCACAAGCTCCCTTCACTAGCCCTTGCTCCTCATCAAGAAAACCATTGTAGAATTAATACACCAAGTCTCCTTCAGAGTAGACATGGTACGAGAAACTTCAAAGGTGCTTCTTGAACCTCTCCCAATAGTCATAAAATGACATTTCATGCCATTGGAGTATGTTGCTATTTTCCTTCTTCAAGGTAGTGGACTTGGAAGCTGGGAAGTATTTGGCAAGGAATGTCTGCTTCAAATAAATCCATGAGTTTATACTCATAAATGTAAGATAATAAAGCTTATCCCTTGCGGTATTTCTAAAAAAAATGGGAAGGCCTTCAACTTGTAAAGCTCTTCATCCAGCCTCACAGGAATCATACCACAACAAACCATATGGAAGTCGGAGAGATGTCTGTTGGGGTCCTCCCCCTGCCTACCAAGAAATGAAGGTATTAAGAATATCAATCCAAATTTTAGCTCAAAATGTCCATTATGCCCAACCGCATGATAAGTGATGCACATCAATTGTTGCTCTAGGTTTGGAGCCATAGTCTTCCTTATGGTAATTGTTTCAAAGGAACATTTCATCCTTGAAGATGAGGTTGCTGAGGCTCTCCCTTGGGATTCCCATCTTGATGCTCCATGGAAGTAGAAGGTTTCTCAAAATGGTCACTAGAAGGGGTGTTATTCAAACTCTCTAAAGAAAGCCTTCCAGCCCCTTTTAGGTTCAACTTTAATTCGGGGCGTAGTGTCGAGGTTCTTGTGAAGAGGATAGCGTATGAACCATACACCAAGAAATTGAACAATACGTCTCTAAGCTAACCAAAAATTAACTAAAATCAAATAAAGACAAATTTTCACATATACTCACAAACATGCCCAAACGCTTAAAAATACACCCCTCTTCCCCGACAGTGCCACCAAGATTTGGGAGGTCATCACCGTACCACTCAAATATACAATTTATAGCCCTAAACTGCCTCCTAAATACAACTAAGTAGATAGTGGTAAATCGGGATCGTCCACGAAGAAGAGGAATTTTCCTAATGGTTCATGCATATAAGGGTGGATAATAGCATATACATATATGTATAAAAGCAATTTAAGAGGTGGGTCTTGATTGGGTTTTTCTAAGTTATGAAAGAAAAATAAGTTATCAAGAAAATGAAGGAAATTATACCAATCATGCAACAAGTAATAAAGGATTATAAATCACAATTAACAGAGCCTTGAGCTGAATTGATTTCCTCTTCCAAGCCTCTTATAGATCCTAGAAACAATCACTCATTCAATCACATCAATTACTTATTATGAATGCTATCACTTCCATTTTGAAGATAAACATTCCGTTCTTCTTAATAGTAATTTACAAAAGCAATCAACGACTATTTGTAAACCTCACCAATAATCACTCTGAACAAACAACACCTAAAGGTATTTCATCAATGACATGAAACAAAAATAACCAATAGATTTGATAACAACTACAAGCATTCTTCTAAATGCCTAGACATTTAACCAAACAAAGCATTTATTAGGTTTAACATAGAAAGATCGACATTCAAGATTCTACCTTTTAGTGCCACCTTAGGATAAATATGATAACAATTCACATGAACATACTTATCTAGAAATATTAACATCATTTACCCAACAAGAAGTTCTAATTCCATGTTCTTGGATTTCATGACAAAAGTGAGAAGAAATTTTACATATCTCTAACACCCTAGCATTAAATCATACAAACAGTTCATATTCTCAAACAGCCCATCACTTAAATGATGTAAACAACATCATTAATATCACGATAAATGTTAAGTAATCAATGCTCACAAAGGAGTGAAATAGAGTTTCTTACTACATGGGCTTGGAAGATTCAATCAATTGCTCCTAAGTGATAATTTAGCTAGTAGAATCAATACTAATAATCCAAAGCAATTCAAACATAATCCAAGATAAAAACAGATGAAAAACAAGGAGAAACTAGGGTTTTAAAAGAGGTAAGTACGGGGAAGAAGAGATTAGAAATGAGAGGATAGGATATGGTATTTATAGTAAAAGAAAATAATAAAATAGGCCACTTGTAGCAGGTATGTCATGACCCTCGACTGACAAAATGCCGCATCTTCAAATCTTCAACTTTTCTTGTCCAAGTTCTCAAGCTTTACTCTTCACTTCTTTGTCTACCATTCTTCAACTCTTCAAGACCCAAAAATATTGTCTTCAAATCTTCCAATATTCATATATTTGCCTCATCACACAAAATTTCCTATAAAAGTAGTAAGTGCGTAAAGGCTGTTCTTAACTCTCCTAAGAGAATTTAAAGGCAAAATACAAAATCTAGAGCACAAAAGTAAGTCCAAAATGTCCTAAAATTACCACATAAAATGAACACATAAGATATAATCCCAATAGCTATCTTTCCCCCCTCTCTCATGGACAATCGACAACACTGTGCGATGAAAAGCACCATGGTATCGGAGCAGGCATGCCTCATGCAGATCGACGCCAACAAAAGACTATCTTCATGGGTTGATGTGGTGGCCTCTCCAGGCCAAGTACCCCTTTAATAAGTAGCCTCACTCGCTACAAACCTCATTGTCGGATGCACGATGTCATTGTTCTTGCTCTTCTTCTCCTGTGGGTGTCAGATGATGGCAAACTAGAACGGTCCCAACTTAAATCCTGAGCCATCTATGTCATTGTTAGGTACATCTTCCTTATGCTTCCGCCCAAAGCATGTGAGAATGTCCTGGTACGTCATCGAGAGGAGTTGATCCCCTAGATGAAATTGCGCCACTCAGCAGCCTCACTTATTGGTCTATTGCTTGATACTGGTTAGAAACTCCATAGTATACCTCAAGTACGTGGGGGCTGATTTATCCACAAATCCCTTTAGACCAATCTTCTTCAACAGGATCTTGACCGATTTGTAGAGCTCAAGATCCTTAAGGAACCTCTTGTTCATGGCCCGCCTTCCCTCGGGGTCGCTAATAAACACACAACCTTTTCACGAGAGATGTACCTACTAACCCGAGGATAGAACTTATGTTTCTTCCTTTCCTACTACTAAGCTACCTATAGGGTAGATAGTGGCAAGACCGGGGTCATCCGCAGAGAGGCTAGGAATCTAAAAGTTAACTACACACAGCCACAATTGGGCCGTCAATCCGATCACGTGTCAGGAATAGCTAATGTTACAAAACAATTATGGGGGGGGGGTTGTCTAACAACTACGAGAATGAAAAATCACAAGAGAGTAAAACAATAAATCTCTAGCACTTAAAGAATAGTTACGTAACATGACCGGTGATATGTTTTGATCCTAGATTCAATCACATTCAAGATATATAAACCTATCCTAATGCTTATGACACGTAGTGTAGTCTATGGTCAGCACTATCCCCTATCTTTCACATAAGGGTGCGCACGTTTCTTCCTTGGACACCGCTTTCATAATTAGGGAAGTGCAACAATGGCAGCACATTATGAAGTTTTGATTCTTCCCCGTGCTACTACGTCCCGAGCACTCCACTATGAATGTTTCTCCCTAGGCCTATAGAGGTAAATGAATAGGCACCTTATCGATGGCTCTAAGGTTGTAAACTACACTAACCCTAGTTTACTACTAATGCTATCTCTGTCTGTAACCCTTCGGTCCAACTCACCAGCTATATCTAGTGTATGGTCATCGTAACAGTAACTTGACAACCCACATGTATACACTCATATGATCATGGATAATATTTCCTATCACATCTAGGTTAATCTTTCCCTAAGGTATATCAATATATGGGCCAACATGAAAGTAGACTATGGTGTTTTCCATCTTAGTGTGATAGTCATGCAATTAACAAGAATATGAAGAACATGCCAACATATTAATCATAAGCACATAAAGATAGGTAGATCTATAGAAACTCCCAAAACAAACACCAAATCATGAATATAAATACAAACCCCAAGTTAATTAATTACTCCCTAGCCACTGAACTCAAATATTTCATTAGATTTAATGCACTTGGGTAAAAATAAGAAAAGAGATGGAAAAAAAATCAGAGAGAAGGATGAGTCCCTTTCTCTCTCTACCTACTCTTAGGAGAATAAAATGAGCAAAAACTTCAAGAAAGAATTGAAAAGAAAAGAGAAGAACTCCAGAGAGAGAGAGAACTCTCCTCTTCCTTCCTACCTACCAAGAAAATAAAATCTACATTATACCTACTTGTTCTACCCTAGGAGACTTAAGGCTCCTTTTATAGGAAAGGATAAATAGGCCTCTAAAGGCTCAAGTTTGGAAGAAACCCTAAGGCTCCCACTAGTAAAAACCCTAGTAGCCAAAATTGGCACACGTCGTGCTGCCTAGCACAGTTGTGCAGGCTGGTGGCTGGCACGACCCATGTTGACTGGTACGACTATGCCAGCTGAGACTGACAATGGCCATGCCAGCCGATGCAGACCATCGGCTGGGACTCTATTTTTGTCTTCTGATACTTGCTCCTGCGTCATTTGGCTCGGGCCTTCGGCTGGAAGCATTTCTTGATCAGTTAAGCAGCTTGGGCTGTGTGAATTCTCATGGGCCTTCGGCTGGGAGTCATTTTCTAAGAAAATTGTTTGCGTGGCCCTGTGGATCTTTGCACCTTGTGGGTTGGTCTTTGGTGTATACCTATCCCATAAGTTGGATACTGTTGCCTCTAGGCCCAATACAATATTTGTGCACGAGTAAATAAAGAAGAAATGTATAAGGATTCAGCCCTATGTCCGTATTAACCATGAATCGATAAAAGTGAAACCATAACCAAGAGGACTCAACCATGAACCAAGAATTTGAAAGTCACGATCAGCATTCAACCATGATCAGTATTCAACCACAATTCAACCAGATGGAATTCATAACCTTAAACCCCATTAAAGTGAAGCCACGATTTCGATAATCTATAAACACAAGGGGAGCAACATTGGTCAAGGTAAGTGAGACTAAATTGAGAAATTCTAGTTCTCTAAGGAAAAGGCTAACTTGATCGTCATAATGTTTTCCCAAGAATAATTTCCAGGATCTGTTTTGCAGGAGGAGATCTTTCACGGTGAACAACGAGTGTTTTACTTGGTTGGATTACCACGTTATTGGCGCCATCTATGGGGATCAATTTTTTCCATTCTAAAGTCATTCAAGTAAACAATGATGTTTACTAGAAGTGAGAAAAACCATGATCACTAGACACATGAACAAACAGCTAGACACCGAAAAAACATGCATCCTAGCCAAGATCAAGAGTTTGTCCCTAGTAGATAAAGGGAACGTAGTAAGAAAGATATAGAGGATGATGAAGAGGAAGAATAATCTCCCAAAAAAACCAAGAAAAAGAAAAATGAGTGTTCGCAACATTCTTAGAAGCGAACAGAGAAAGTCTCTACAATTAGTTTTTAGCCACTCTAAACCTGAAATCCGCAAAGGTAAGCAAAAAACAAAGTCAAGTGCAGGAAAGCCTCAAGTATGAGGATGAACTAAGGGAGATCGTAGCAGACGATGATGCAGATAAATTATAGTTAGCACAACATCTTTGTGATTTCAACATGCCAAAGGACTTTAAGTTACCTTTGCATGTTAAAATCTACGATGGAACCAAAGACCTGAAGGAATTTGTGCATTCCGATCGCAATAGCATGAGATTTCACGATGCGGATATAGAGTTGGTATGTAAAGCTTTCCCTATCTTCTTAATTGGGACAACGACCACATGGTACAAAGACTTATCGAGTTGAAGCATTAAGTGTTGGGCACAATTGTCGGATTTGTTTTTGGGGCGCTTATACCGGAAGCAGATGTTCACAAAAACAATAGGAAACTTAAACAACATAGCACAACGAAGTGATGAAAGTCTTGTTGAATATCATAATAGGTTTGTCACTGAAAGTTTGTAGGTACCAGACTTGTCATTCCAGTTCTCGTTTGGTGCATTTACCGGGGGCATGCGATCAGGAGAATTTTATAAAGGACTTACAAAAAACATGCCCAAAAACCCAAGAGACTTACAGAAGATGATTGAACAGTATGTGCGAACTGAAGAGGCGAATAACCATAAGATAGAGCGACAGTGAGAAGAGGATAATAGAGGATGAACAAAAAAATTTTATAAAGAAAGGGAAGGGAAATGCACCTTTCAATGGAATAGAGTCAGGAATTCAGTAACATCGTTTGAAAATGCACCCCAGACAAATTCACGAAGAGAAATATCGCAGGCGTACAAAGAATTATTCCGTGAGCCTATAGCAATGATAACACCTCCTGAAAAAAAGATCCAGAGAATATTATTGTGTCTTTCACAAGGACTATTTCCATGGAATTGAGTATTGCAGATATTTGAGAAGGCAAATAGGGGATAATTTGAGGATTGATTGTTTAAGCCATTTCAAGAGAGAAGATGGTGGGAATTGATACAATGAATCCAATAAAGCGGGAATCTCTATGGCTAAGAAACAAATCCCACGCAACACCCAGGGCAAGAGCTAGAAGATGATAGCAGCGGTAGATTACAAAGAGGAAATTGTTAGTGAGGTTACAGAAAGAGTAATCATATCAATACATAGGTCAATGCGGTCCCTATCAAATAGCTTAGAAAGCCAAAACTAGGTATCTACTACCACAAGAGCCTACTGACAAAAAAATTTATTGGACGAAGAAATTACATTTAGTGAAGAGGATGCAGTTCTCAATGCTTCACCTCATAATGACCCAATGGTCATCATCTCTAAGATTGGAAATGCAATGGTTCATAGGGTGGTTGTGGATGATAGCAGTGCGGTTGAAATTTTATTTGTGGATTGCTTTGATAAGTTGGGGTTCAAGCGATCTGACTTAAGGAAGTCCACGTCCGCCCTTGTAGGATTCAGGGAATGAGAGGAGACACCATGGGGCAACATACAACTGCCCGTTACAATAGGTGAAAATGATAAGATTTGTACTATCATGTGTGATTTTGTAGTTATGGGCACCAAGTATATTTAATTCTATCATCGGAAGGCCTTGGACGAATACAACAAAGGAAATATAGTCCCAATACCACTTGGTAATGAAGTTCCCGACTCCAGCAAGAATAGCAACGATAAGAGGAAACCAGCAAGTAGCCAGGCAGTGTATGGTTAATACAATGAATACAGGAAAAAATGCGGAGCAAACAAAAATGGTTAACACTATCTCAAATATCAACTTGCTGAAGGAATCAGATCCACTAGTAGATTTGGGAGAAGAAAATTAAGTTCTTACTTTGGATGACGAAGACAATTCTAAGTGTGTTAAGACAAGAATTTTTTTTCCAGATCTCGAGAAAGCAAAGGTTATAGAAATCCTGCGAAGTCACAAAGATACATTCACCTGGAGTGTACAGGACATGGGAGGAGTTGACCCAGGAATTGCTACCCATTCCTTGAATATCAACAATTTGATCAAACCAGTTAAGCAAAACCAGCGAAACTTCGCTAGTGACAGACAGAAAGCAATGGAAGAAAAAGTAACAACATTGTTTCAAGCTGGTATTCTAAAGGAGGTAATTTATATGAAATGGTTAGCAAACCTAGTAATGGTAAAAATGGCATACGCGGAGTGGAGAATATGTATAGACTCACCAATCTAAATAAGGCATGACCAAAGGATTGTTATCTTTTTCCTAAGATTGATCAGTTGATCAAAAAAATTCCAGGATACGAAGTTCTGACCTTTTTAGATGCATATAAAGGATAACACCAAATACAGATGAACCCAGAAGATGCAGAGAAGACGATGTTCATAACCAGCTTTGGAATATTTTGTTATGTGAAAATGTCGTTTGGCCTAAAAAATGTAGGAACAATATATCAAAGAGTGATCGACAATGGAATTCGCAATCAAATAGGATGAAATGTGGAAGAAGACATGGTTATCAAAAGAACAAGGATAGGCAACTTCACAGAAGACTTAAAAGAAACATTAGACTTGCTAATTGGAATTAGCATGAAGTTTAATCCCAAGAAATGCATAATTGGAATAGGTGAAGGGAAATTCTTAGGGTACAAAGTATCCTTCAGGGAAATCGAGCCCAATCCAGAGAAGACACAAGCTATAACTGATCTTCCTCAACCACGAAGAGTTAAAAAAGTGCAAATATTAATGGGATCGTTGGCAGCACTTAGCAGATTGTTTTAAAAGCAGCTGAGAAGCATTTCCCAATTTTTGAGGTCCTTAAAATGGTAAAGAAGTTAAGCTGGAATGAGGAAAGTCAAAAGGCATATGAGTTCTTGAAAGAGCAGCTTCAGATGCTGCAAACATTGAAATCACCAACCTCTGATATCTGTACTTGGCGGTTTAAAAAAACACGGTAAGCTCAGTTATGGTGCGTCAAGAAGGACAAATATAGCTACCAGTATACTACATTAGAAGAATATTACAAAGTGCAGAGATGGCATACATGCCAGTTGAAAAGCTAATTCTATCTTTAGTATACTCAGCAAGAAGGTTGCGAACCTATTTCCACAGTCATTTGATCATTATCTATACCGATTATCCAATCAATAAACCCGAAGCATCAAGTCAAATGACCAGGTGGGCTCTCGAATTAGGGCAGTATGAGATACAATTCCAACTACAAACTGCATTCAAGTCACAAGCCCTCATAGATTTCATCGCAGAGATGATAAGTGAATATGAACAAGATGCGAATGGCTCCAAAATATTGGAGTCAACAAAGGGAAATCCAAGTGGGTGGACATCACATGGAAATTGTTCGTGGAAGGAGCATCTAGGAAAGAAGGTTGCGTTGCAGGACTACTATTACTCAACCCAGGAGGATGGAAACACATATATTCAATTCGTTTCGACTTTCCACTCACTAACAATGAGGAGGAGTACGAGGCATTAATATGTGGCTTAGACCTTACAATCAGGATGAAGGTCAAAAGCAGTCGGGCCTTTAGTGATTCACAGATAGTAGTCCAGCTAGTGAGAGGAGACTATGAAGTGTGGGAAGAGCAGCCGATAAAGTATTTAAGGAGGGTTTCTTAGCTCATTGCTCAACTCAAATACTTCGACATCCAACATGTGCCAAGAAGTGAAAACACAAAAGCAGACGCCCTGAGGAAGCTATCAATAGTTGTGTTTGATTCATTGGTTGAACATAAAGATGTGAAAGTGGAGGTCATTCCTGTCAAAAGTACAACAATGACAACCGTGTCAACAATTCAAAAGGAAGAAATAAACTAGATGACGCCGCTAATAGATTACTTTGCAACAGGAAAGTTGCAAGCAGATAAGACACAAGGCAGAAAGTTTGAACCGTGATCTCACAACTACGTTTATGAAGGTGGAGTCCTGTACAAAAAAAGGTTTCTCATCTCAATGGACAAAATGTTTAGAACCGTTACAAGCAGGTGAGATCTTGAAAGAAGTACACAAAAGACTATATGGAACGCATCAAGGATCTCAAACAATTGCGAAGAAGATAATTTGAGGAGGATACTATTAGCCAACTATGTTCAACGATGCATACAACTTCGTGCTTAAGTGTAGAAGTTTCCAGATTAATGCTCCAATATCACATAAATTGCAGGCTAGTTTAATAGGAGTATATGAAGCATGGCTATTCGATAAATTGGGAATTGACCTAGTTGGACCTTTCCCAAAGGTTGCTGGTAATCGTGTCAATCAATTACTTCATGAAATTGATCGAAGCAAAGCCACTGGGATGAGTCACATCAGAGATAACAAAGAAGTTTGTGTGAAACATAGTTTGTTGCTTCAGGGTGCCATAAACTATTGTCACAGACAATGGCACACAATTAACGAGTAGGGCATTTACTGAATGGTATTTGAAGTTAGTGATTGTACAAAAGTTCACATCGGTTGCCCACCCACAAGCAAATGGTCAGATGGAGGTAACCAATAGAACCATAGTTCAGGGCATCCAAAAAATATTGGAAGGAAAATGACATGGTTGGGTGGATGAGGTACTAATACATTATGGTCGTACATAACAACCGTTCGATAACCATTTAGAAAAACAACATATAGTCTGGTTTATAGCCATGAAGCAGTAATACATGTAGAGACGGGAATTCAAGGCTTCTAGTAGAGGAATAAGAGGAAGAAGAAAATACCAAAAGGATGAGGTTAGAGTTGGACGAACTCGAAGAAAGAAGGCAACATGCAACAATAACGAAGGCGAAGTACAAAGAGGAGATAGCTAGAGCATACAATCAAAAATTCAAGGAGACACAATTTTGAGTTGTTGACTTTGTGTTGCGGAAAAATGAAACACACTTGGCAGTGGAAAAAAGAAAAGCTAAGCCCAACGTGGGAAGACCCGTAAAAGATAGTGAAAGCGCATAAATCGAACTACTATGAGTTAGAAAGATTGGATTGCAGCAGTGTCCCCAATACTTGTCATGTGGTCAGCATAAGAAAATTCTCTCTCTAGACATAAGGTGGAGGATAAGAAAAATCCAGATTGTATAGGATCCATGAAATGATCACTGCTGATCTTAGCATCTTTATGTAGCTGTTAAAGCAAAATTAACACGGCCGTATAGCATAATAAAAAACTGTGTTTTGAGGAAAATTGGTTTCCATTACCTTTATAATGTTGCAAGCTTTAGATCTCGGGGCTTTGAAAATTTACTTTTGCAAACCATAGATCTTGCAAAAAGGCAGACATACCTACAAAAATAGAGACGTAAGAAACCAGTAGATCATACATCTCGCACAATACAAGTTCCCGAGTTCCCAAGCCATAAACCATGGAACTTAGCAAGCTATAGATCTTGTAAAAAGGCAGATATGCCTACAAGCATAAAAAAAACAAGAAGTAGATCTTGCAAGTTCGCACAATATGAAACCTTTATTTTGTAAGCTATAGATCATGTAAAATAGACAAACATGTCAGCCTTATCATCAATGGAAATAAACTATAAGCTACACAACCTCTCATGGTGAAGGTCCAAAAACTTAAGCATGAAAGTAATAAAACTCTTAGATGCATAAGCAAACAAACAAGAGAAGATGCAAAATGCACAACACTTTGTGTTGATAGATAGAAAAAAGCTAAAATATGAGTCAATGTAAAAGTACTACTTTGAACATTCTGAAAAACTAATTGGTACATGGAATAGAAGAAGAAAAATAAAACTACCAGTGCCTTGATGTTCGAGATGATCTAGAGGATGAACAACCACCACGACGACGAGGTTTCTCAACTTTGTTATAACATTGTTAGCTTTGCGACGAGATTGCTCAACCTTGCGCTCATCAACTAGGATATTTTCGTAAAACCATTTCATGTAGAAGAAGGCGGGATGCTGCGTTACACCTATTCCTTCCATATGATCAAGATACTTGGCATAGTACGCCTTAAAATCAGTGATAGGGACGAATTCCTTGCGATAAGGCTGTACACTTATAACATCAACAATATCCTAATAACTCTTATTTGTAGCCATCAAATTCTGCACTTCATCTTCTAATTGGCGAATATGAGACCTAACAGCTTTAGAAAAATTAATCCTCTGCCATCCGATACTCATCGTTAAATCCCCACAACCAGTAGAACCACGAGATGATGATGGAAGGTCCTGAAGCTTATCTTGTAATCAACACAAGCTTGCTCAAGTTGGTTCACACATGAGTCAAGAAAATTACACTTAGCATGAAGCTCTTCATTTTCACTACGAAGCTGAGTGTTTATGGAAAATTGTTCATCAAATTTACTTTGCCACCTAGCTGAAGAAGAAGACAAATGATCACTCATTCTATTTTTTCTTCAATAGCTCCAATAAATCGTCGATGCGAGAACACTTCTTATCAATGATCAAAGTATTTTGATGAGCCTCTCTAGCCTTTCTTGCTGCTAAATTCTTAGCCTCCTCTTGCTAGCGAATCATTCTAACCGTGCTCAACTATTGGCACTGAATAAGGTTTTTGTGCTCAGCACAAAACTCTTTCAGTTCACGGACAAAATCATGAGTATCCTTCAAAGTTATTTTCAACACAACTTCAAGTTCATTGACACTAAGTAACATATACTTTAGGCGAATACTGAAACAAAGCACCCATTCATAAACACAGGTGGAAAGGTTGATCGAACACATATATACGCCTACAGATTCGAGATCGACTAAGCTATGAACTATATCTTTGTCCATCGACTGAATATTATAACCCTCAGGTACAAACTGGCTACAAGGACATGCCAAAGTAGAGGAAGGGGATGGTGAATAAGTAGGAGTTCGCCACCCAATATATAATGGAGGGGGATTCCAAATTAGAGAAGAAATCAGTAAAAACAAGATCAACATATTCCTTAGATAAAGACATGGTAGCTTCGATTAGTTTAATAGGTCAAGGTGAATGATGAGTGAAAAACCTAGAGCGATGGGGAAAACTAACATTAGATCCCAAATAGTCAAGACTTTTCAAAAACTTATGATCAACCAAAATATCAAAACCCTGCATATAAATAAATACGATGAGACGGTGTGAAATTAGAAAGCCGATAAAAAATTAACATTCATAATAGTACAAACATTACTGGCATGCTTTATAATATTTTTATGAGTCACAGATAAAGCCTCAGACTTCATAGAACTAAGATTAACTAACATTAGAGGGGAAGGCGGACGAAGGCTGAACAACAACAACATGCTCCTTGGTAACATGCGAAGCGGAGCCTTCAATGTTTGGATTCACCTCAGCGTTTGCATTGACATAAGGATTGGAAGGAGGCTCAGATATGTGAGGCTCAGAAGCATGAGAACTGGAGGGAAGATCCTCAAAATAATTAACTGAACATTCCTTCAGCTCAGCTACAGAAGAAAATAAGGAATACTGGCAAGGTGGGACAATAAGGCGAATGGATGACCACCATTAGAGATGTTGCTAATAAACTCTTTGTTGAGTATAGCCTTCTGTTGCTCCAATACCTTCTTGGACTTGGCCAACTTAGGCAGGTTTTGAACCTTTACAGTAGGGTTCAGTTCTAGCAATTCGGCTAGAGTCTCGCAATACCACATTGCAAGTGAAGGTAGAAACTTCTTCAAATAAGTTGTAAAAGGAATTCGTCACAAGATGGTCAATAATAACTTTAGGGTACCTAGGTGAAACAGGACTATCAGTCCTCATTTTGTCTAGCTCAGAACGCATTTTGTCAACTTCTTTTTCAGCAGCCAAGGCACGCTCTTCGGTAGAGCGCACACGCTTTTTTGAAGCTTCAAGAGGAAGTTTCAGAGCAGTAACCTTCGGTTCGCTAGCCTGACATTTTTCTAGGAGCAAGATATCTCCCTTAGTTAACTCTGCAACTTGTTCGCTGATGAGCTGAAGACTCTCACCAACCTTATTTTCAAAAACAGGCAAACAAAAATAACGGTTAGGAATCAAAATAGAGACGCACTAAATTAAACCATAACACAATTCCTAGGGAATATACCACAACTAGTGTCTCATTGAGAGACATTTTTGACAATGTATCTTCCTTCTACCATCATGTCATGGCTTCATGACAGAAGTCGAGAATGTGAAGGGCTAATACACTCCTTTTTCTTTAGTGGCTCCAAAGCATGTGAGGATCCATCTATTTGATCCCTTTTTCTTCTTTTTTGGGAGGTCTCCTTGGTGTTAAGAGCAGCTACCTCCCCACCTTCCTTAACTATAGCCTCAGAAGTTATTAGCTGCGAGTTGGCTTCAATAGTATTTTATTGAGAGACAACAGTTGTAGTATTGTCATTTATTACAACATCCATAGTTTCTATCTTGATATAAATATCCTTGCGAAGACTCTGGATTGCAGAATATCGGATCTTTATTTAAACTGAGAATCTCGCCCAACTCGTATAAATGCACGAAATTGCAGCTTCTAGCCTGCAGGGTACACTAAACTCCGACTTCCTCTCTAAATAGCCCGCAGGTTTAGATCACAAGGTTCTTTATAACCGTCTAGCCCGGAGGGTACACTCATAACTAACTAGAATTAGACTAGGAAAATATTACCTTATCTAATCTTACCAAATCTAATTCTAATTAGAATAAAAGGTAATTTTCGAGAAACCCCAATGGACTGGTTTTCGAAATAATGAACTCTTCAGAAGCCCACATGGGCGAGTTATTGGACTGAAATAAAATAATGTTACAATGATCACACTAC
>JAULKM010121032.1:0-20986 GCA_032355605.1 Rubia tinctorum | reverse complement strand
GGGGAGGGGAATGATCAGAAGTAAGTCACCAGTTTCATGGTCGAAAACAAGTGAACCAAAAAGGTTGGGCAGTCTAAATTTTATTTCTCTTCCTGAATGGAACCTGACATGCTTAAGAACAATTTGTGGAACTTATGCCAGAAAATATATAGGCTTTGGATTTTGTGGATTCATTCCTTATATATAAAAGGAAATGTTGTAATGAATATTAACTTCCCTGCCTCTTATTCATGGATGGTAAAGAGGCTAGCTAAATGCATATCAGAGGTGCAGGTTTTAGAGGAATGGTTGAAATAGAAGAAACAAAATGCAGGTTTAACACAAGAATGGTATATGATGGAATGAGAAGGATGCAACCAAGAATCCCATGGGGTAAACTGTTGGAAGGAAACTCAGCAAGACCAAAAGCTAAGTTCATCTTGTGGTTGAGCTATCACAAAAAACTGGCAACAAGAGACAGATTAAGGAGGTTTGTCTTGTGTACGGATGTGGAGTGCTTGTTTTGTGATGATGAGGAGTCCATACAACACCTATTCTTTGGATGCAATGACACTCAAAGAATATGAAGAGAGGTTTTACATTGGTTGCAGTTGGATAGATCACCTGATGAATGAGATAAATATACTTGCACGTATTCTTGAATGTATAATGAGTAGAAGTTGGGTGAACCCAAAGATTAAGGGGAAATGTGATAAGCTTATGGTTGAGTATGATTAGGAGATAGGAGGTTTTGTAAACTGGATGGGTGTACATAGTTTGGAGATGTGAATGAAAGTAATTACGTTCCCAATAATAATAATAATAAAAAAAAAATCCCAAATCTAAAGAGTAAATGCATTACATTTTTTTCGAATGTCCAAATAAAAATTCTTAAACTGATGAGAACACTAGTAGTAACATCCTTAAAGACATTTTCTTTGGTACACTTTCAACATATTCCCTGGTATCTACTTAGATTATTAACTTGTTATCAAACCAATATGATGACCTGTCACAACATATGCTTTTAACAACCATCATTATTTTTAAATAATTACAATAACTCATAAGCAATTGAATGTGTTTATTGGAGCTCCCAAAATCCCTTAAAAACCAAGCAGATTCAGAATTTGTACTACCAGAGTATCGTCGGTGTAATCCCTCCACATACTCGGTGATATTCTTCTTTGCATTATCCCGCAACTTTTTCCCTCTTTCCTTGCGAAAATTAACCCTAAGTTATAATCCCCACCAGTACCCTCCATGTAGGAGTCCAACAAAACTCTAATTGAAACTCTTTGCTTGTCTTGATTGCAAATACATGTACATCTGGTCACAAACATATATGTTTGGAACGTAGAAACCCCAATTTACTATATGACGTACATTGAATAGTATTGATTATAATGAAACATTTAGGTATAATCATAGTTTTGAAGAAAATATTGTAGGCTTAATGGAGAGAGCAAATGATGAAAGGAGAACCAATATATTTAAGATAATCCAATCAACCACGGCCAAAACCGTACATTTAAGATTTATCATATATGAAGATTTTATAGTCATGGAAGTGGAAACATAAGAGTTTTGCAAACGGATTATTTTATATTTATTTGCATTGATAAAAAAGCTATATAGGTATTAAGACATGCTTATTTTTGTTCTTAATTTTTCACAAATTTTATTACATTTTTGCGCTCAGTGTTCAAACTCATGCTTTTGACCACATATTACCATTGCATGTGTTGCCATTAGCGCAATTCAAAATATGTAAATAATATGTGTCTTCCACAATCAAAATATTTACCTTGGAGTAAAGTGTAACATTGATTCAAAAGATTCATAATCACCAAATCACAATAATGCACGTCGCATTATCTATAATAATCAAATGCAAAAGATATACTAATCCTATTTTTTTTTATTTCTTTGTTTTTTCGTAAATAGATGCAAATTATTTTTTACATGTATTAGAGGATGAAGAGTTTCATAGGTTAGTCACATGTTAAGTCATTTTGAGTTTTTTCATATATCAATTACTTCCTTTAATATATGTGTGTGTATGTACACACACACACACACACACACACACACACACACATATATATATATATATATCATTTTTACTCGTTTTCTCTCTCTACTTTGTCTCTCCCACCTCTATCTGAACATTACCACCGTAATGGCTACATCACCACCGTAACGGCTTTCTCCACATTCTCTCTGAACACCATCTCACATCCGTAAGAGCTCTGGTTGGCAAAGGCTAATTCGCCGCTATGGTGGCTCAGCCTAGCAAAAGCTTCTCACAGGTACTTTAAACCATAAATCCACCGATATCCACCTCAGTTCCATCCACCAAAATCAACCCAATTACAACTTCAAATGAGTGCCTTCAGTCCTTTTCACAACGAAGCAGATAACGAAACTCTCTTCTCACTACAAGAATGCACTGATAGTTAACTTCTCAAGAGGCTGACCACCGATGGAACGAATCGAACAAGATTTCAAGACAATAGGGTTCGTCGGAAGCTACCAATTGGGGGTAATTGATTTTATGAACATCCTAATCCACTTCCAACCCAAAGAGGATTTTCAACGCTGTTGGATGAAGGTCATCTGGTCTTTCAACGGAGAGAATATGAGAGTGTTGAGATGGGCTCCAGACTTCAAGCCTAACACAGAATCATCTATTGTCACTGCTTGGATTACAATCCGCAATGTGTCGTTGTGCTATTACAATTTTGAAGCAATCCAAGAAATCGGTAATCAAGTAGGGAATTTTATAAAAATAGATCTTGCTACAAAGAGGCTTACATGGCCATCTGCCTTGAAGCTTTGTGTAGAGGTGGATTTGCAGACACAACTACCTAGTTTTATCAGGTTAGGCTCAACTGTTGAAAATGAGAAGTATAATATTGAGTATGATAATCTTCCTCTATATTGTACACATTGTAAGAAAATTGGACATGATATGGCCAAATGTAGGATCTTGAACCCACACCTTGCCCCTAAACCCAGACCAAATCCAAAACTTGCCAAAAAATGATCAAAATGCCATCTGGAAGAACGCAGAACACACAAACAATAGCTATGGTATCTCACCTACCCAAAAGCAAACAGATGTTGAAAACCAAAACAAAGCTTGAGAGAATAACCAAGTTGAAGGAAAGTCCCAAGCTGTTGAGATTAATGAGGAAACTCCCAAACTGTTTGAAAGACCTAATTCTAAGGCAAGTCCCAAGGCAACCAAGAAAAACCAAACCCCTCTCCAACCTCCAGAATCTAGCCCCATTCACCAGCTTTTGGAGAGTAACACTGGTACACCAGAGCTTCAGGACACATAAATTGGTGATCAACAACTTGAGGGAATGATGAGGTTGGATCAATCACAGTTGACTCTTAATACTAGTCTCAGCACAGAATATACCAAAGATGACCTCACAGATATGATCCCTAACCTTATCGAGGGCTTTACTGATCAATTTTCTCCTTCGGCCACATCTAGCCCCCAAAATGGAAACAGAATCAGCATATTGGCAGAGGAACATGACACAAAAGAAGAGGAATGTGCTGATTCAATTACTAGAGTGCTACTGCAGAATGAGGTAGGTACCTCAACCTTTAATCTAAATCATGTCAAAACCATGAAAAAGACACTTTTTAACAAGTTTAATAAAATGAATCTTAGGTTCTCCTCAAAAAGCAAAAAATAGATTCTTCCATGATTAATAAGGCCTTAGGAATAAAATGTTTAATCTGGAATCTTAGGGGTTTAGAAACATCACTTGATAGACTCAAAATAATTATTAGGATACCCTACAAACAACATATGGATACTCTGGAATGACTGTTTTCAAGTGACTATAGGAGAACAAACAAACCCGTTCACTGAGGCTAACATCACCCATCATAGCCTCACTTGCAGCATGAATACAGTTTTCATTCATGCAGCAACAAATAGGAAAGATAAAAAGCTCCTCTGGTATGATCTCAAGCAAATAAAGGGCCCTAATAAGCTTTTTATTGGAGATTTTAATGCACTGTCATCAGCCAGTGAATACAAAGGACCCAATAAACCCAATATCAAGAGGATTAGAGACGTTTCCACTTTTATTGATGCAAATCAACTTACACACATATTTACTGAGGGAAACACATTCACATAGTCAAATGGCAGATCTCCAGCCATAATTAAAAGACTTGATAGAGGGTTAGTGAACAAATTTTGGCTACAAAATTTCCCAAATAGCTCAATACATACCCTTAATAGATATACATCGGATCACAACCTCCTTCTACTCACAATAGGCAGTTCCATAACCTCTCACTCCAAGCCTTTCAAATTTTTAGATGTTTGGATCATTAGAAATACCTTTTGAATATAATACAAACAAGCTGGACACAACCAATCCAGAAAACTGGTATGGCCAAATTATTTTTAAGCTACAAAGACTGAAATTTTAACTAAAACATAGAATAAGGAAAGTTTTGGGGGGATATAAATGGCAACATAAAAGGTGCTGAGGAAGGTCTCAGAATTAAAGAGATCATATATAAGGCAAACCAATGCGCACATGAGTCAATAGTTTATGAAATAGAAGGCTAAGCTGAAATGGTTAAAGGATGGTGATGAAAATACCAAGTATTTTCATGATACTATTAACCAAAGAAGGCTGAAGCAAAACACTTTCAAGATTAAAAAATCACAAGGAATTTGGACTGATAATCATGTAGGAATTGAAGAAGAAGCAATCCAGTTTTATAGGAACTTATTACAAGAGGAAGAAGTAGCAGATTCTAGTCTTTTTCTTAAACACTTCACAAGCCAAATTCCTAAGTTAGCCACACCTGATGATAATCTGGCATTATTGGCAAAACCAACAATTCAGGAATTAAAAGAAGTTGTTCTTTCATTAAACTAGAATGGAATCCCTGGACCTGATGGATATACTGCCACTTTTTTTAAACATAGTTGGGACATAATTGATAAGCATGTCTTAGAAGCAACACATGATTTCTTGGAAGGAGGTGATATCCCCCTTGGTATTTCAAGTTCATAGATCTGCCTAATTCCCAAAAAAGAGATCCCTGTAACCATCTCAGATTAGAGACCAATTTCACTGTTTAATTTCATGAACAATATTTTCACAAAGCTACTACTTAAGAGACTAAATAACTTGATGTCTAAATAATCTCTGAAAATCAGTCTGCTTTCATTAAAGGCAAGAAAATAGCAAATAATTCCATCCATCTTAAAGAGCTCATAAGATTATTAAACAAAAAATCCGGTTCACCTAACTGCATCCTTAGATTAGATCTAGCAAAGGCTCTGATAAGGTAGATGGTCATTTTTACTTGCAGTTCTCTCTAAATTTGGATTTCAGGCTCCATTTATTAACATCATCATATCCAACCTTTCTTCATCTTGTTTCTCTGTTTTAATTAATGGTAAGGTTGCAGGTTTTTTCCAACCTACAAGAGGTATTAAACAGGGAGACCCCGTATCACCTCTCCTCTTTAATTTATGTACTGAAGCTTTCTCTAAGATTTTACAATTTTGCTTTCTTAATGGCAAGCTTAAGCATTTTGATCTGCCTGCTGGTACAATTCATTGTTCTCATCTTAGCTATGCAGATGACACAATATTATTCTTTAAAGACACTAGGAGCACTGTTATTAGATTGAGAGCTTTTTTAGAAACTTTTGAACTCACTTCTGGACAGAAAATTAATTATGAGAAAATCAATTATTTCATTAGTAAATCTGCCACAAGAACTCAGGAGAGCTTCATAAGAAATGAATTAAGAGTGAAACCTGGTACCTACCCTTTTAACTATTTAGGTTGCCCAACTTTCAAAGGGAGAACGAAGGTAACCTACTTTTAGCCCTTGCTTGAAGTTTATGACAGAAAACTTAAGAATTGGAGAAATACCTGGTTAAGCACAACTAGTAGGATGACTCTTATAAAATTAGTCATGTACTCTATCCCACAACACTCGTGGGCTGTCATGGAACCCCCAAAATCCATAATGAAAACTCTAAAAAGAAAAATTACTAGATTTTTCTGGGGGGAAGGCCAAAATGGAATGAAAAAAGTTTGGATTAGTTTGGATAGGTTGTGTCCAGATCTATTTAGGCTTAAGGAAACTAGCAGACATCATTGACGCATTTTCTCTTAAGTTTTGGTGGAAATTTCAGTTAGGAAATACCCCATGGGCTTAGTTTATGTGGTCACTACTACATAACAAGATAAATTCACAAAACAGGAAAATAATTCTAAAAATTGACCCTTTGGCATTTAGCAACACTAGGGTTTTAATTGGAAATGGACTCTCAAACTTTCTGACATATAATTGGACAAGTTTTAACCCCTTGATGAAGAGGATTACATCCAACGCAATCCCCTATGACTTATCAGTGGCCGATTTTGTAAATAATAGGGATATTTACATACCTAAATTAAGCCATCTCACCCATGACATTCTTGTTTTTTTTTGCAGGATTCCAAACTCCATCTGGATAAATAGGATAGAATGATATCGAAACCATCAAAGAATGAGAACTTTACCTTCAAAGCTGGACACCAGATTATTGCTCTACAAAGAGGTAACCTTAGATCATTGAAATAGGTTTGGAGTACTTATCTACCAAAAAATATTTCTATATTTTTTGGAAGCTAGTTAATGCAGTATTGCCTTTTGATGATATTTTGGTTTTTTCAAAAATTTCACTTGCTTCTAAATGCCCCATGTGTTACAACTTGGATTCATTGTCTCATTGTTTTTCAACTCATGTACACTGGCCAAAGAAATACGGTGTGAGATTAACTCTTTCTTAGGTATCACAGTGCCTAATTTCCAATCGATGTTTGATAGACTATCATTTTACTGGTTATATAAGGGTACATCTGCTGTACACTCAAAGCTGGTGAACATCTTACCTTGTTTTTCAATCTGGAACCTTTGGAAAGCTAGAAATAAGCTTATTTTTTATGAGATGAGACCTAATATTGTTAATATCATGAATCTCATCAAGGAGGACTTGTTTCTTTCTTTTCTTAAAATACCACCAGCTTCCTTTAAGCCAGTAGACAAATTTTGGGTTACAATTGGCATGTTTCCTAAAATTAACATACCTAGGAAGCCTAACATCAGCTTAGTGAATTGGAAAAGGCCATGTTGTCATTTTAAAATTAATGTGGATACTTCCTGGGTAAGAGGAAAGCCTTACTGTGGAATTGGAGTTGTAATAACAGATTATCAATGTAAATTCATATATGCATACATCTCTTCTGTATCTGCTATTTCCAGTTTCTACGCTGAACTTATAGCTGTCCAAAAAGGTTACCATTTGGAAACATTTTTTTATAGTATTAAGTTCATCATAGAAACTGATATTATACAATTTTCCACTGCATTAGAGATCCCTATAAATATCCATGGCAAAATTTTGACATTTCACTCACACTTCACAGTTCCCTATCTGAACCATAGATCACTTATGTTCTGAGAGAAGGGAATCAGGTTGCAGATGCTTTAGCCAAACAAGCTGATAAAGGAATTCTGCAATCTCACACACTAACATATGCTCAAGTAGATTAAAAACAAGGGGTCTTTTACATCTGGACATATTAAATGTGCCTAACATAAGATTTATTTGAATGGATACTGCTGATAAATGTTTCTTGCAAATTACTTACCTAGCCAAAAAGGGACAAGTCCAGCAGAACTCAAAGAAAGAGCACCACTCTTTCATCTCACTTGAAGTTCAAGCAGGTAGAACCTCGATCTTATCACATGAAAAAATGCAACTCACTCTTCACAAATTCAGAAGAATTCTCAGGAGCTTTGAACCTGGAACATACCATAAATCTGGAGGAATTCATCCAACAAAACATGGAGAGAATTTGGAAATATATCCAGGTTTTAGCATTAACACGGGGGGTGGAGATGTAAACACTCGAATCATTTCCAAATTCTACCTATATCTTTTATTTTTGTTAGTTGAACAGAAGATTAGATGGCAAATATTTTGCCTTTTGTCTACCTTTTGTAAAAAGTCAAGTTATTGCTTGATCAAACCTCTTGTAAAGAATCTATCAAATCTTTTGGTAAGGATTGGGGACCCTAATAAATATCCCTCCCATTAATATTGGTTTAATTAATATATATAACATTTAAGTAGTTTTTACGACAAAGAATTTATCTCGGAATTAAAAGTGCAGATGTTCTTGACTCGCACAAGGCTGGTCTGATCATTTTAAGGACATTATATTAAAACAAAGTACGATGGGAACTAATGCAGACATTGTTCCTAGATCCACACGTAAAGGGCTATTGTGTGTCGAATGTTGTTTGTAGCTAGGTACATTAAGGAGCGATAACCCATTCAGGTGATCATTCACTACACATGACCTTTTACCTCGGTTTTACAAGACTTTTTACCTCAATTTTTATTATGAAAAAACAGAGGTAAATACTGGCGTAGCAAAAAGTACACTTTTACCTCGATTCAGAGTCGAGGTAATAAGTTTTTATTACCTCGATTTTGGATCAACTTCGGCAGGTTTTCTGAGTGACCTTGGTCCAATCAATAAAGTCAACAATAGAAGACCGTACTCGCGATTTGTTTAGGCTGACGTTGGTCAGAGCAAGAAGGTAGACGATGGGAGAGAAAATACTGCTACTTCGTGCAGGCCGAAGTCAATCTTAATAATAGAAACGTCGCCGACTCTTGTAAGAATCGTCACTGCACCCATGTCATGTGCATGCTGACGTGGAATGATGACCAATACGATGTCATTTTTATGGGCTAATGTTGCAAAAAAAAACCAACGCCGATTTACGTGACGTCATTAAGGTGTCGTCGCTTTACCGGTTTGTGCGACCTTCATTGGTTAATAGTGGAGACGTCAATTCTCGTAAAATATTATAATATTTAACATTCGATGAGATGAAAATTCTTTCATTGATAGCCGTTACATGTGATTTAATATTCGATAACTCGTGAAATGGTTATACATCATACAGCAAATGCGGAGAAGAATGACATGTTAAAACCCACAAAAACTATAATATACATTACAAATATATGTTACAATATATTAAAATACATAAGGTTTATATGAAATTGAAACATTAATTGTATTGAACCCCCACTGTGTACGTTGTACAACTTTAACATTGTCTGGGCGACTAGTGAAAATAGAAATCCATCCATGTAAATAACGAAAGTCCATCGATAACTATTATTGTCCTATTACAATCAATCCACAAGAAACCAAATTTATGTTAGAATTGAATGCGACACCCAAATGAAATACACATAATATAGGCATACATAGACAACAATAATCTTAACGGGAAAAACTAAATAATCTATTGTAATTCAACATCGCACACATGCGTCATCAATGTCCCGTGGACAGACTGATGAGCGACGTCGGATCAAAAATATTTTAAGCATTTCCTAGACTTGTGCAATGTCGGTCTTTGGTCGGTACCATATTGCAATGGCCAATTTACGATAACCGACGTCACACATTCAAAGTGTGTTCATACAAAAATGTAATTATTTTCGATAATCAGACCTAATCTAAGATTTTTTCACTTATTACAATCATGACATTCTCTTCGAAACACAAACATTATAAAACATGTAACACAATCATCAAAATCGATGAAAATATTCAATCTTCATTCCATGAGAAAAAAAACAAATACAAGATCACTAATGAAATTTCTAAATGAACATGGAATGGATGGAAAACTACCTCAATTAATTTGAATCCGGAGATGCTCCATCCTCAAATACTTTTTGATGTTTGAGAGAAGAAATTTGATTGAGCACTTCAATTGTCAGAATGGTCATAATGGAAAGGATGTTGTGGAGTTGGGTTTGGAGAAAATGTGTTGGAGATTTGAAATGGATGTTTGTGCTGAATAATAATGAGATGAAATAGGGTTTTGGGTTCGTTCGAGTAGATACTCTTGCGACGTCGCACACAAGGACCATATTCTAATTTTCAAAAAGTATCATAAAATACTCCATGTTAAGATCAGAGCCCCTTTCGTTGACCCATTGATGCCCAAATAAAAACATTGTCGTGACAATGTGAATAAAAAATGTTATCTCCAATATTGCATTTCGACTTCTCCCACTTCATTGGAAGGATCTAACTGCAAAAACAATAAAGTTCACCGATTGTCCCAAAATTGATTCCGATAACCCGGAAAAAAACTTTATCATCCCTAGTCAAACTTATAATAACCGTGAGTAATAAAGAAACTGGTCTAATCCACATACACTTCCACTAATTCTTCCGATTAACATTAGTATACTTATAAGTAATCATCTACAATTTACTCTAGACCGCATACTGGCGCTTTCTAAATTTTGATGGATGGAATTTTATTATCTTTTTATTTCATAAAAAACCAAGAACATGTAATTTTGTGTGATTCTATGTGGTGGAAATTATCGTTCCTATAACCCTCATCGTAAGGGTATTAATGGAATACTAATAAAATGAGGGATGATTTCCCTGGTTCACGTCCTCTTGTACAGTAAGTATAATATCCATATTAAACATTTGTACTTATGTTCGGCTGCAGATTTCTGAAGCTTAGGGAACATTCGAGGAAGTTTGGCCAAAGTGTAATTTTTGCTAAGTTTCGTCTACTGTTTGTAAATAATTTGGACCCCCTCCATTGACCCGTTCATGCCCAAATTGGAACATCATGTTTATGACAATATGAATTATATAGGTGTATCTCTAATTTTGCATTTTGACTTCTCCTACTTTCTTGGACGGACCTAAGTGCAGAAAATAAAAAACTTCACCAACCGTCACAAAATCAATCTTGATCATCCTGGAAGGGACCTTAGCCATCCCCATTCGAACTTATAATCTCCGAAAGTGATAAAGAAATTGGATTGATCCCACGGAGACTTCCACAAGATTTTTCGGTTAACCTTTACATGCTTATAAGTAATCATCTACAATTTACTCTAAACCACGTACTAGCGCTTTAAAAAAATTGATGGGCGGAATTTTCTTACCTTTTTAATTTATATAAAATCAATAATATGTAATTTCGTGTGATTTTATGCGGTGGAAATTATCGTTCTAATAGCGCTCATCATAAGGGTATTAATGGAATACTAATAAAACTGAGGGATGATAAGGTGAAATGAGACGGAAAAATGAGAAGAAAAAATGCCATGGATTTAATTCAATGAATTTCATAGAGAGTTCTAAAGAGTAAGGAACAAACAAGGAAGTTTGGGCCATTGTGTAATTTTTGAAAAGTGTAGTCAAATACTCCCTGTGAAGATTTTGGGCCCATCTGATAACCCGTTGATGCCTAAATAAGAAAAACATGATCATGACAATGTGAATTAGATATAGGCATCTCCGATTTTCCATTTCGACCTCTCCCACTTTCTTGGAGGGACCTAAGTGTAAAAACTAAAAAGTTTACTGGTTGCGCTAAAATAGAATTTAATCGAACCAGACATTAATGAAGTTCATGGACATTTAAAATTTTCAATTAGTAGTTTCTAATAAACTATTAAACGTCATTAATTTCAATTATATTTGTTTTGGTCAAACAAGGGCCTATTTACTATGCTAGCAGGCTGAAATTGTTAGGCTCACATTCAGGTTAGCCAACATCGGTCATATTTCGGTCATACGTCGGTAAGGCCAAATGAAGTGCGACGTTGCACATGTCGAGGAATAATTCACACGGCTTCAAAACGACTATATATATGGACCTCATAAATCAGTTCAAACATTTAACTTTCCCTCTAATTCCAATAGTCTCCCAACCTCTCTTCTTAAAGGTATGGTTTCTAGATTCTTTAATATCCGTCATTTTGTTCTTTTTTGCTTCAAATTGTTATGTATATGGTGTGTGAATGTGTTGTATGTTTTTCATGTTTTAGTTCCTATGGGAATGGATTCTAGGGTGTACACATTTTGTTTCCATGTTTCCCCTGAGTTTGTTTTTTTTTCCAGTTTAGGAGCTTAAATTTTTTATGGTTTTCTGCGGTTGTGGATGTATCTACTAGGTTCTAATGCGACGTTGCTGACACATCGGTCCACCTTTGTTTTGTCCGATCGTTGTGTGACGTCGGTCATTCATAGTTGTACTTTTTTCATGTATGAGAGGTCGCACCCTTCTGTATTCTTCATGAACTTTAGCACATTTTGTCTACGCTGTATAAACTCATGCTTTTGGACACATATCACCCTTGAATTTTCTAAATTTTTTGCACTTAAAAACCTATGAATTATATTTTTCTGACCCAAGAAAAATATTAACCTTGGAGAGAAGTTTAAAATTGATAATGTAGATTCATAATCACCAAAGCACAATAATGGCAAATCCTATTATTTATATATGCTAATCCTAGTTAACTTTTATTTCCTTATTTTTGGCAGTTACATGCAAATTATTTTTACATATATTAAAGAATGAAGATTTCCCTAGGATAATCACATGTTAATTCATTTTGAGATTTTTCATATATCAAGTACTACCTTTAATATAAACATATATAGCATTTAAGTAGTTTTTAAAACAAAGAACTTATGACGGAAGTGAAAGTGCACATGCTAAGGACTCGTCCTAAGCTTGCATTATCATTTAATGACATTATATTTTGAAAAATTGAAATGGGAATTAATACAGACGTTGTTCCTAGTCCACACGTGAAGGGCCACTGTGAGTGGAATGTTGTTTGTTGCTAGATACATTACTGAGAGAAAACCCATTTAGGAGAACACTGAAATGGAAAACGAAGCAAGGAGATCGCTGTATTAGGGCCTTTAAAATTTGTTCAAAAACCCGATATGGGTCAAGATTATTTTACATATGCTCTAGAGACTTAAGATGCAATAAATGACATAGAAGCTTGCGACCCTTCTGACAACGAAGATGGTTTAGTTGTAGAAGAAGATTTAGTTAGTGAGCCACAATCTCAGGCAACCAAAATCTAAAGCCATCATCATTATCTTTGAATCAATGGTATAAACCACTATGATATTTATCAGCAACAAAAGTTAACATTCATAATAATTCTAATATTTTCCCCAAGTTCTCTTAATACCTATATATTGTTAAAGCACAATAATTGCACACACACGTCTTTTGAGTCCAAATTGTTCCAAAAATGCACAAAACTATGCAATTTTTGAAAATTTGAAACCGTCAATGACATGGATGTTTGGAAATCCACGCCTTTAAGGAGAAAACAGAAAGATAAACATAACATCCCAAACTATTAGGATAAGTCATAATAAATTTATTTTGCCTTATCCATATATATATACACATCCCCAAAAATACTATTAAACTAAACATAATCCTTATTAACATATTATCATTTGTTTACCCCCTCCACAACATATGCTTGTTAGAACCACCTTTATTCTTAACAATTAAAATAGATCATAAGCAATTGAATGTGTTTATTGGAGTTCCTAAAATCACTTCAAACCAACAAGATGTAAAATATGTACTACCAGAGTATTGTCAGTGTAATCCTCCATATACTCCATGAGCTTAACCTTTCCACTATCCCATAGTTTCCCCATTTTCCTGCTGAAATTAACACTAAAGATACGATCCTCACCCGGAGCCACCATGTTGAATTCCCATAAAATCCTAATTGAAGCTCCTTGCATGCCTCGATTGCAGTATGCCTTGAACGCGAAAATCCAAACTTTTAAATAACGCATAATGGATAGTATTGATTCTAAAAAGGAATTTCTTGGTATAATGATAGTTTTGACAAACATATTATAGGACTTAATGGAGAGTGCGAATGATCAAAAGAGGAACCATATAGTAAATATAATCCAATCGCTCGCGGCCAAGACTGAACATTAAAGATATATAATATATGAAAGATTTTTTCGTGATATAAGTGGAAACTAAATTTTTTTACAACTAGTAAATTTAATATTTACTTCCATTGATATATTAAAATATATAGTTATCAAGAAACTTTTTTTTTTCTGTATTTTGCACGAACTTTAGCATATTTTGTGCACGGTGCTCAAAATCATGATTTTGGCCACATATTAGCCTAGAATGTTATATATTTTGTGCATTTAAAAATGGGTAAACTATATTTATCTTACCCAAAAAAATATTAATGTTGGTGAGAAGTTTGATATTGATAATGTAAATTCATAGTCACCAAAACACAATAATGGCACATCACATTATTTATAATAATCAAATATATAAAACACGCTAATCCTTGTTAATTTTTATTTCTTTGTATTTTGCAATTACATGAAAATTAATTTTACATATATTAAAGAATGAGGAGTTCCCTAGGTTAATCAAATGTTAATTCATTTTGAGGTTTTTCATATATCAAGTACTTCCTTTAATATAAACATACATAGCATTTAAGTAGCTTTTAAGACAAAGAATTTATCCGGAATTAAAAGTGCAGATGCTCAAGACTCGTCCAAGGCTTTTCTGATCATTTGGAGACATTATATTTCAACAAATTACGATAGGAATTAATGCAGACGTTGTTCCCTGTCCACATGTAAAGGGATACTGTGAGTGGAATGTTTTTTTTAGCTAGGTACATTATTGATAGAAAACCCATTCACGGGAACACTGAAAATGGAAGACGAAGCAAGGAGATCGCTATATTAGGGCCTTAAAAATTTGTTCAAAACCCCGATGTTGGTCCGGATTATTTTACACATGCTCTAGACTTAAGATGCAATAAATGGTATAGAAGTTTGCGATCCTTTTGATAACAAAGATGGTTCAGTTGTGGAAGAAGAATCAGTAAGTGAGCCAAAATCTCAGGCAACCAAAATCTAAGGCCATCATCATTATCTTTGAATCAATGTGACAAACCACCATGAGATTTATCGGCAAGTAAAGGTACGTTTCATAATAATTCAAACATTTTCCCCAAGTTCTCTTGATATCTATATATTGTTAAAGCACAATAATTGCACACACACGTTTTTTGAGTCCAAATTGTGCCACAAATTCACAAAACTTGGAAATTTTTAAAAATTTGAAACCGTCAATGACATGGATGTTTTGGAATCCACGCCTTTCAAGAGAAAACTAAAAGAGAAACATAATATATTGAACTATTAGTATAACTCATAAATTTTTTTTTTCTTATGTGTGTGTATAAATATATGTATATATCCATTCATCCCCAAAAATAATAGCAAATCAAAGTTAATCCTTATTAACATATTATCAACTGTGTACCCCTCCACAACATATGCTTTTCACAACCACCTTTATTCTGAATAATTATAATAGACCATAAGCAAATGAATGTGCTTATTGGAGCTCGTAAAATCCCTTGAAACCAAGAAGATGTAAAATCTGTACTACTAAAGTATTGCCGGTGTAATTCCCCATATACTTTATGAGTTTGTCCTTTCAGTTTTGTCCCCTTTTTCCTGCATAAATTAACCTTAAAGTTAGATCTTCACCAAGACCCACCATGTTGAAGCCCAAAAAACCTTAATTGAAGCTTCTTGTACGCCCCGATTTCCATATGCCTTCAACGCGAAAACCAAAACTTTTTATATGACGCATAATGGACAAGTATTGATTCCAAAAAAGAATTTCTCAGTATAATGATAGTTTTGACAAAAATATTATTGGACTTAATAGAGAGTGAGAATGATCAAATGAGAAACCATATAGTAAAGATAATTCAAATGCTCACGACCAAGACTACACATTTAAGATATATCATATATGAAAGATTTTTTCGTGACATAAGAGGAAACAGAAAACTTTTACATCTATAAATTTTTATATTTATTTCCATTGATATATTAAACTATATAGTTATCAAGACACATTTATTTTTGTCCTGTATTCTACATGAATTTTAGCACATTTTGTGCACAGTGTTCAAACTCATACTTTTGGCTAGATATCAGCCTTGAATGTTCTCAATTTTTTGCATTTAAAAATGTCTAAATTATATATGTCTTACCCGAGAAAAATATTAACATCGGAGAGAAGTTAAATTTTTATAATGTAGATTCATAATCACCAAAGCACAATAATGGAACATCACATTATTTATAATAATCAAATACAAAATATACGCTAATCCTAGTTAATTTTTATTTCTTTGTTTTTTGTAATTACATGCAAATTATATTTACATATATTGAAGAATGAAGAATTCCCTAGGTTTGTCACATGTTAATTAATTATGAAGTTTTTCATATATCAAGTACTTATTTTAATATAAACATATATAGCATTTAAGTAGTTTTTAAGACGAAGAATTTATCCATGAATTAAAAGTGCAGATGCTAAGGACTGGCCCAAGGCTTTTCTGATCGTTTACTGACATTATATTTAAACAAAGCGTGATGGGAATTAATGCAGACGTTGTTCATAGTTAACACATAAAGATCTACTCTGAGTGGAATGTTGTTTGTAGCTGGGTACATAATTGAGAGAAAACCCATTCAGGGGAACAGTGAAATGGAAAAATGAAGCGAGGAGATCACTGTATTAGGGCTTTTAAAATTTGTTCAAAAGCCTGATATTGGTCCGGATTATTTTACATATGCTCCAGAAACATAAGATGCAATAAATGGTATATAAGTTATCGACCTAATGATAATGAAAATGGTTCAGTTGTTGAAAGCGATTAAGTTAATGAGCCACAATCTCACACAACCGAAAAGACCACCATCATTACCTTTGAATCAATGTGACAAACCACCCGTTGATTTATCGACAACAAAAGGTAACTTTCATAATAATTCAAACATTTCCCCCAAGTTCTCTTGATACCTACATATTGTTAAAGCACAATAATTGCACACACAGACCATTTGAGTTCAAATTGTGCCATACATGTACAACACTTGACAATTTTTTTAAATTTGAAAGCGTCAATGACATGGATGTTTAGGAATCCACGCCTATATGGGGAAAACAGAAAAGGAGACATAACATCCAAAACTATTAGGATAACACATAATAAATTTATTTTGTCTTATATATGTGTATATATATGTATATGTATATATATATATGTGTGTATATATATGTATATATATGCACATACATACATACATATATATATATATATATATATATATATCCATTCATCCCAATAAATACTAGTAAATCGAACATAATCCTTATTAACATATTATCATTTGTGTACCCTCTCCACAAGACATGTTTTTCACAATCACCTTTATTATGAACAACTAAAATAGCTCATAAGCAATTGAATGTGTTTATTGAAGCTCCTCAAATCCCATGAAACCAAGAATATGTAAAATATGTACTACTATAGTATTGTCGATGTAATTCTCCATATACTCCATGAGCTTCTCCTTTCCACTATTCAACAATTTCCCTCCTTTTTCCTGCTGAAATTAAACCTAAGGTACGATCCTCACCAGGATCCACCATATTGAACTTCAACAAAACCCTAATTGATGGTCCTTGCAAGCCTCAATTGTGGTGTGCCTTGAACGCGAAAACCCAAACTCGTTATATGACACATAATGGATAATATTGATTTTAAAAAAGAATTTCTCGATATAATGATAGTTTTGATGAAAATATTATAGGAATTAATGGAGAGTGTGAATGATAAAAGAAGAAATCATATAATAAAGATAATCCAAATTGCTCACGGCCAAGACTTCTCATTTAAGATATATCATATATGAAAGATTTTTTCGTGATATAAGTGGAAACAGAAATATTTATATTTACTGCCATTGATATAATAAACAATACAATTATCAAGACATGTTTACTTTTGTTTTACATTCGGCACGAATTTGAGCATATTTTATTCACGGTGTTCAAACTCATGTTTTTTGCCACATATCAACCTTGAATGTTCTAACTTTTGTGCATTAAAAAAATCGGTAAATTATATTTGTCTTACCTAAGAAAAATATAAACATTGGAGAGAAGTTTAACATTGAAAATGTAGATTCATAATCACCAGAGCACAATAATGGTACGTCACATTATTTATTATAATCAAATACAAAATATACACAAATCCTAGTTTATTTTATTTTTTTAATTAATGAAAATTATTTTTACATATATTAAAGAATGAAGAGCTCCCTAGGTTAATCACATGATAATTCATTTTGAGGTTTTTCATATATCAAGTACTTCCTTTAATATAAACATATATTGCGTTTAAGTAGTTTTTAATACAGAATTTAACTCAAAATTAAAGGTACAGGTGCTTAGAACTCGCTCAAGGGTTTTCTCATCGTTTTAATGAAATTATCTCTAAACAAAGTGCGATGGGAATTAATGAAAAAGTTGTTCATTTCAAAGGGCTATTGTGAGTGGAATTGTTTTTGTATCTAGGTACATTAAGGGGAGAAAACCCATTAAAGTGAATAGTAAAATGAAAAATGAAGCAAGGAGATCGCTGTATTAGAACCTTTTAAATTTTTTTCCAAAGCGCGATATTGGTCCGGATTATTTTGCATGTGCTCTAGATACATAAGATGCAATAAATGACATAGAAGTTTGTGACCTTTCTAATAACGAAGATGGTTAAGTTGTGGAAAAAGATACAATTAGTGAGCCACATTCTCAGTCAACCGAAATCTAAGGCTATCATCATTATATTTGAATCAATGTGATAAACCACCATGAGATTTATCGGGAAGAAAAGGTAACTTTGATAATAATTCAAAAAATTTCCCCAAGTTCTCTTGATACCTATCTATTGATTAAAGCACAATAATTGCACACATATGCCTTTTGAGTCTAAAATGTGCCATAAATGCACAAAACTTGGCAATTTATTAAACTCCAAAACCGACAATGACATGGATGTTTGGGAATCCTTTCCTTCAAGGAGAAAATAGAAAGAGAAACTTAGCATCCTGAACTATTAATATATATATATATATATATATATATATATATCCATTCATCCCCAAAAATACTAGTAAACTGAACATAATCCTTATTAACATATTATCATTTCTGTACCCTCTCCACAACATATGCTTTTCACAACCACCTTCAGTATGAACAATTAAAATAGCTCAGAAGCAATTGAGTGTGTTTATTGGAGATCCTAAAATTCCTTAAAACAAAGGAGATGTAGAATTTGTACTACTAGAGTATGGTCGCTGTAATCCTCAATAGACTCCATGATTTTCTTCTTTCCACCATATCGCGGTTTTCTCCCATTTCCCTACTGAAATTAACCCTAAAGGTATGATTATCATGAAGACCCACCATGTTGAAATCCAAAAAAACCCTAATTGAAGTTCCTTGCATGCCTCAATTCAAATATGCCCGGAACGCGAAAACCCAAACTTGTTATTATTGATGATGAAAAAGAATTTCTCGGTATAATCATAGTTTTAAGAAAATATTATGGGACCTAATGGAGAGTGTGAATAGTCAGAGGAGAAACCATATAGTAAAGATAATCCAATCTCTCGTAGCCAAAACTTCACATTTAAGTTATATCATGTATGAAAGATTTTTTTGTGACGGAAGTGGAAATAGAAAATTTTACAAATAGAAAAATTTATATTTAATTCCATTGATAAAATAAGCTATATAATCATCAAGACATATTTTATTTTTGTTCCAAATTCTGCACGAATTTTACCACATTTTGTGCATGGTGTTAAAACTGATGCTTTTGGCCACATATCTGCATTGAATGTGCTAACTTTGGTGCATTTAAAATATGTGTAGATTAGATTTGTCTTACCCAACAAAAATATTAACATTGAAGGTTTAAAATATTGATAAAGTAGATTCATAATCACCAAAGTACAACAATGGCTAGTCACATTATGTATCATAATCAAACACAAAATATGCACTAATCCTAGTTTTTTAAATATCTTTTTTTTCCAGTTAGATGCAAATTATTGTTACATATATCAAAGAATGAAGAGTTCCGTAGGTTAGTCACACGTGAAGTCATTTTGAGGTTTTTTATATAGGAGTATAAAGTACTTCCTTTAATATAAACATATATAGAATTTAAGTAGTTTTTAAGATGAAGAATTTATATCGGAATTAAAAGTGCAGATGCTTAGAACATGCACAAGGCTAGTATTATCATTTTAATGAAATTATATCTAAACAAAGTGCGATGGGAATTAATGCAGACATTGCTCCTAGTCCACGCATAAAGGGCTATAGTGGAATGTTGTTTGTAGCTAGGTACATTAAGGAGAGAAAACCCATTCAGGTGAACATTGAAATGGAAAATAAAGTAGATGAGATCACTTAATAGGGAATTTATAATTATATCCAAAGCCTGATATTGATAAGGATTATTTCCATATGCTTTAGAGACTTAAGATGCCAGAAATTGCATAAAGGTTTGGGACCCTTCTGAAAACAAAGATGGTTCAGTTGTGGAATTTTTTTAATTTTTTTTACTTGAAACTACCATAATTGGTAGGTGGGATTTCTATTTGCTTCCCCAAGCGTAAAAATGCAGAAACAAGATAAAGAAGCCAGTTGGCTATGTTTTAGTACAGAAATCCCTATGGCTTTAGAACTACTAGCTATCGGGAAACTCTACTTGCCTCCAAAAGAATAAAATATGTACATAGTGTCACTAGATTACACTTAGAAAACCAGAATGATTTACAAAAAACTCAAGCAGGCACCTAAATCCTCCGAACAGGTTTGAGAATCGCCAAGACGAGACTCAAGTATATCAAAAGGATTAGGCGCTTTGAGTATCGGTGTATGCAAGAGAGCAACTCTGTCAGTCCAAACGTTGAAGATGAAAAAACATAAACTCGGTAGAAGCCTTGAGTTTGTGTCTTTGTCCAGCAAAAATAACCCGAAACTTGTGTGGTTGCATCCAGATTTACAATAGGATAAAACCTGGACAGGAAATTAATCAGCAGCATCCATTATGGAATAGATCCTTAGATCCGGAACATTTAACTGATCAAGTCTGATTAAACCTTTCACATTTT
>JAULKM010121022.1:0-20987 GCA_032355605.1 Rubia tinctorum | reverse complement strand
AATTGGGACATTTATAAGCGTCCTAATAGATATATATTAGGACACTTATAAATTAAACGTCCCAAGATAATATAATAAGATGCATATAAGCAACCATATATCTTACTATATGGTCGCTTAATATAGCGACTCATGATCTATAGGGACTAGCGATAACGGGTCATTTAAGAGATGCTTTTAAAAGCGTCCTATCAATGGAAGCGTCTCAATAGAGATCTATTGGGACGCATTTTAACATCCCGATAGCCTGTTTGTTTGTGTTGTAGTGTTTGGACGGAAGGAAATGTAAGGTCACTACAAATAACTCACAATAATCATTCGTCGAACTATACACACGGCACGCAAAAGCAAGAACCCCAAAATTCAAGAAATGTTGCATGAAGCATTGCAAACTAATCAAGAAAAAAAATGCAGAATGAAATGAGGAAAAGTGATGGCGTTGACTTGAATTTTGACACCACCATCACAATGCCCTGGAAGGCTGCAAATGAAGTAGTTCTTCCCCTTCAGCAGCTTGACCCCGTCCTTCCCGCTGCTATAAGATTTCGCTCGTGCCGGGGCAGTGCATCCCTTGTACCCGTTCGCGTCCACCACGACCAGCGAAGGATCATTCTTGAAAACTGCACGACAGCGCGAAAAATAGGACTTAATTTTAACACTAGATCATTTCAAAATATGATCTATTGTTGCAAATTATATAGGAATATTATGCGTAAATAGAAAGCAATTTAAGTAAAGAATGTTGCTTAGAGGGTCCCCGGCTTTGAAATTCTTCCCGCTTGTCCAATTTGCCACCCCGGAGCCCCATCCAGAAGAGCCTCCCACGACATACCGCGCAGCCTGAGTGGGATCCACCAGTAAAAACACGATGATCAGCGCGGCCGAAACTGCACTGCTTCATCCCTGGAAATGCATTCTGCAAATTTTCTGAGCAAGAATGAACAATAGAAAAGACTAAAGAGAGGGATATGTGTAAAATGATGAGTTTTTGTATGAGTAATTAATAGTTTATATAAAGGTTTCAGGTAGGGTTTTGACAAAGGTCTCCATTACTATGATGGAATATTGGACAGAAGAAGTTGAGTTGGTGGTTGGAAAGAACATAAAGATAAGAATTGATTATGCTTCTGGCCAAGCATTCTAGTAGTGCTGAATAAGAAGCATATGTAGTGTTTTTTTTACAGATGAGCAGACCTATTCACTTTCAATACCACCCAAAAGTTTTGTAGATCCCAACTAAAATTAGTAGTCATGAGAGGTTGGCATGGAGTGTAGCTTTTCTGCCCATCACGAGCTGGCTTCATGGAATTTTATGATCTAGTGTTCAAATTAATTTGGGTTCGGTTTGAGTCAATTTGTATTTAGGTACCAATTGGTACTATGTAGGGGTGACTCATGATCTTATATATTAAGTCGTAACTCTGTCAACCACCAATTTGGGACACTAACATATATTTACGCAAGCAAAAATGTGTGGGCGTTAAAATTATAAGTTGCACCAACAAAATATAATAGCATGTTTTGATATTTATCTAGTTTTATCGCTAGAATCATCTTTATTTATATATATATATATATATGTATATGTATATATTTGATATTTGTAATATCTTTCAAAATATACAATATAAAATTTATTGACCATTATACCCTTGCATTTAAAAAATTCAAAATAGAAGAAATGACCACTATACCCTCCCATCTCTTGTCTTCCCCAGTCCTTCCATTTCTCTCGTCTTCCCCAACACCCTCCCATTTCTCTTGTCTTCCACCTAGCCCCGACACCACCCATCCACCGCAAAACCTAGCACACCCAGTCCCGACGTCACCGAGCGTATTGAGGAGGGTAGCAATTGAGATTTTGCCGGGGGTCGGCGAGTGGCGATTGGTTTAATGGCGCGATTGAGGTCGCAGGTGGTCGGCGAGTGGCGCGATTGAGGTCGCAGGTGGTCGGCGAGTGGCGCGATTGATGTTTCTGCGGTGATGGTCGGCGAGTGGCTGATGGTGAGGATGTAGCATGGGGTGGTGTTGAGGATGGGGCTAGGGTTAAGGGCGGGTGGTGGTGTTGAGGGCGTGGTGGTCGGTGAGTGGTGGTGCGCATATGGTGGTGTGCGGTGTGAGTGTGTGGTGGTCGGTGGTGGTGGTGCGCAGCGGGAGAGTCTAGGAGGGAGGGAGGGGTTGGGCTGATTTTGGTGGCGAACGAGCGAAGGCCGATGGGCGGCGCGATGGTGGACGGTGAAGAAGAAGAAGTCATCTAGGGGTAGAATGGTCATAAAAAATTATGTTGAGCCTGCAGGTATTTATGTCTTTTTATGTTTGGTCAACAGCTGACTTCATTGAGCCAACGCCGAAATTGAGCAAAATGGGTATAACTGCACATTAGGATTTTTTAAAGGTAAATTTGTATTTAATTAATAATTGGGTTGAGTTACAAAATGTGGAGTCAAGCTCCATGAGTAATAGTACAAGCTATTAGTCTTTGGATATTGTGCTAACTTGTGAACTATACTATTCGCCTGTCTAGGGATCCATTGTATTGTTGGATTGTTTTATATCCATTGTACCATCACATTAGGGATAGTTTTGCACATTCAGGTTATATATGACCATATATACAATTTAAAAAAATAGAGTTATTTATGCAGTTTACCGAATGCACCATTTAATCATATACGTGTCTCATTTAGTTAAGGTATTTTCCGGATTTATTTTGGTACGGATTCTTCTCAAGTTTGAGTTCATTTTTTTATTCATGTATGGGTCTTGTTCAGGTCCTTTTGAGACTGAAACTTTCCATTCTGATCGGATCCTTTTAGTTCAGTTGGGTAATTTTGGACTTCAGATCATAAATTAGGTATTACTATTTGAGTCTATGTTCGGGTTTAGTTCGAGTATTATTTTCAAATATTTATGTTTGGGTTTGTTTGACTAGATCTATCAGATAATAATTACAGGTGTGGTTGACTTTTGAATGTTAAAATTATGATTTTTCTAATAATAAAGTCATTGTAACAGATTGTTGCTTAAGATTGCTTAAATAGTAAAATTATTGTAACAAATTGTTGATTACCCTTTATCAGTTTTTTTAAATCTCTTACCATTGTTTATGTTTTGGAAATTAAAAATGATAAATGATAACCTCTTTGCTTTAAATTAATTACAAGAGTTTGTTTTCTGTAATTCGATATTTTTTATAGATTGTGAAAAATAATTAGAAAATTGATTGCAAATAAAGAAATAGTAGGATGTGAATTTAGCTTTTTTTTTTCCCCAACTTTGACTGAATATTGATCATCCATCGGACACCCCTCACCCATCGAAGGCGAAGGTTCAAGAAGGACGTGATGGTAGATCCGGCGGATAAGGGAAGGGAGGAGTGGATATTATGTTTATTTGTAAATTGGTCCCTATATTTCAACATTCTTTTAAAAATTTGCCCCGAGTCATTAGTAATTACACTCTGACCCCCCGAATCTTAAAAATCCATATTCTATATATTCAATATTTACAATTAGTCAATGATCTTACCATGAGACGGTCTCACAAGAAACATACTCTTATATAAATAATGTTTGAAACCCCTTCTCTTTTTAATACTCGTTAAAATTATATTTTAACCCTGGTTTCGCAATGAGACGATCTCATACAAGAGTGTCTTTTTTATTAGAACAATATCATACAAGATTTTATTAGATTTATTATGGAGTAACAAACTTATATGAGTCAGTCTCTTGAAAGACGGTATTTCCATAAGTCATGGAAATATCAAGGTTTAAAGTGTAAATTGAAAGAAATGAAGATAAAAATTTTGGGTTGCATGAATCGGGTTATAAATTTTATAATTACTACATGTTGCATAATAAAATTTTAATATTGCAACAAAGAATTTTTACCTTTTATTATTGTAATAATTAAACCCTATCTTTCCATAAGGCTATGGAAAGACGGTCTTTCGCAAGACATTGCCTAAATTATATTACATATTAATAATTAATAGTTAATAATTAATTATGATTACATAATAGTGCATTTAAATTAAATAATTTATTTAAAAATCTAATATATGATGTAATTATCGAATTCGAACCCTAACATTATAACGTTTGAAGTGAATTGAAATATATTTCACAAATATAATAAATACAATTATTAATAATACTCCCTCCGTCCCAACTTATTATGCACATAATCTTTTAACCATCTCCAATAAACATGTTTGACTAAATATGTGAAGTTCTGGACAATAACGGCACATAAAAAATTGATATTTAGAAACTACATGTTACGACGAATCTAACCATATGTCATATGATAAAATTATTGTTCATATATATACCTATTCAAATAAGTGTTCAAAGTTGGGCATCTTTGACTAAAAAAAGATTTTGTGCAAAATACGCTGGGAGGGAGGGAGTATGAAGATTATGTGAAATATATTAAAATTATTTATTAAATGTTTGTGGGAAATAAGGAACATCAAACTACAAATTTAGGGTTGTAAATATATGAAAATTATTTATTAATTATTTGTAGGAAATAAGAAACGCGAAACTACAAATTTTGGGTTGGAGAACAAAAATTTTAAAACCAAACAACTCCAAATACATAAGCGTATAATAATTCGACCTATAACATACACCCTCCTAGCATTAGAGATATTCTACGCACATCAGTGTTGGTAGTATGAATGTAAACTAATACAATATTGGTACTACTATGCACAAGATGTATACTTCCATAATTTACATCAAAACCAAGTCACTTCGACTTCTCTTTCCTCATTAAATCCTCCCCCTTCTCTCTAACAAAAATGAAACCCTAGCAGACCTGTGGCGGGCCTTCATCGTCGGAAACTCTCCCCCGGTGACTCCCCCTCCCAATCTCACCCCCAACACCCTTACCCCTTGTTTTATGACAATTTTCAGACATATCTAGCTCCAAATATTGCGAACGTGGCCAATCAGCCTTGGACCAACGGTCAAGCGGTGGTGCTCCTTGTCGGATGTTCTCCAGGTTCCGTAAGTGCTCCATGTGGCGGCGCTATAAGTGACGTACTCCAAGCGACGATGCGGCGACCCTTCTACTCTGGTGGAGCTCCACATGGCGGAGGAGTCTCAGGTGGTGGCTATGCTCCACGGGTTTCGAGCTGCGTTTAAGGCGCTGTCGCTGCTCATGTCCACCGGCGACGCTGCTCCTGACCACTTCCAGCCTCACACTTCCGATTCTTCCACTAGCTTTTCCAGATCCAAGTTCACCATATCCCCGTCGTTCTCTCAACATTCTACGGTAAAGTGTCTAGTCGTTAGGGTTTCTGAGTCTATTCGAATCTGAGTCGTCCAACTCAAATATAGTGACAAACAACTCAATCTCGACTTATGACTGAGTCAACTCATCTCAGTGACGTGTCAACAGCGGGTCAACTCAGCCAGAACGACTCAACTCGGGTCTAATAGAGCAGAGTATATTTCCGGAGATAGAAGGGTATGAGGGGTACTTCTCCATTTTATTTATTTTTCTGCTTTTAATTTTCTATTTACAGGTGGGAGGTTGTTAATTAATTTATGTTTTTATTTATTTTTATTTCTAAAAATGGGCCTGAAATTATATGGGTTTTTTTAAATTTGGTATTAAATAAGAATTCTATATGTCAATGCTTGTTTTGCAGACAGCCTGAGTCAGTAGAATTTAATTGGTTTCAGATTTGATATCCAAAGAGAAAAAAAAGGAGAAATCCAAGTCAGAATTGTTTAAGCAACAGACTTTTGGTGATACTGTTTTTCGGAGGATTTAATCACATTTTTTGGTTTCGGTCCATTAGGGTGCTTAGATCAATTATACTGTTAAGTCGATTTATTTGGTTTTTACAGGCTTTTGGAGCCAACTTAGAGTGATTTCTACATATTATAAGTGATTTTTATACACTGACAGAAAATATTATTGGCAATTCAAACGACTGTTTCAGTCTCATAGTTTAGGAAAATGGTTTTTTTCGGGTTAAATGGAGATGGACCAGATGTTTAGTTGGGGAGCTTTAATTACTTCACTTTGATTGCCTTAGATGTTTGATCGGAAGTGTGGACAAAACAAATAGCGTGCGTATCATTTTATACTTCACTGTTTTGATTCTGATGGTAGTCTCGGGTCGATATTATTGTGGCTACAGTTTGACAACATAGTGTCAACCACTTATTCTAGTGGCCCTCTTCTCATTGCCATAAAACCTTTCCGTTTAGTAGTGTAATATTGATTAGAACTTATGTGTAACTCTCTTTCAGCCACTGATAGTGTAGACTAGTATTGTAAAATTATATAGCGCCTCAGTGTAACGGGTTTATCCCACATCATAATTTGAATTCGCACATTGTGCAAATTGAGTTTAATAGGAAAGGGAGGGGAACCCTGTAAACCCCCGCCCCAGAGACGGTTTAATTTTTTCAAATTAAAATATACTTCCATAATTTACAGCACTAATTAATTATTCAGACATAATTTATCTATGATGATTATCTGTTTTTTCTCATTATTTACATTGTACTTTTTACCGTATTCAATACCCAAGTAATAAAATTTTCAGTTGACCGCAATTAAATTCATGCCGATCCCCCATGCATCCGACGACGTAGGGAACCCACCGTATAATCCCTACTATTTCCCAGATAACCTTGGCTTCTTAAAGTTCCAGCGCCGATGAATTCGATGTCGAAAACTCTGCTTCAAATGCTTCACTGCCAAACACTCAAATCAAAACTCCAACGAAATCATCCATGATTTTGAAAACAAGAACACGCCTCTTGCTTCCTCACCACCTCGTAAAGCATCAACTTGTATCATTTGTCATTTTCCAAATTTCTACAGGTCACTGTAATGTGGATAACTCCGAAGCTTCTGAAAACAGTAATCAGATAAACAACCCCAATAGATTTATAGACATAGTCGTCATTGGGGTTTTTGGTTCGTCGATTTCAAAACCCCAAATGATTGTCGAGTTTTCGACAATGATATTTTCTCTGGCAGTTATGGTTCATTGAGCTTTCTCCGGCAGTTGTGGTTCCGCAAAGGCGTGACACCTACTGAATTTGTGAATCCTTGATATCGATGAATGGAAAAGCGCGGAAGAAGAAAGAAGACGGCAATGGTGGCACGAAAAGACAAAAATGTCATCTACATATACTGGAATATCGCCAAAGTTTGATTGACAATAGACGGCTCTTAAGCTCCCAACTGAGAACATGTGTTTCGATAGTTGGATTGACAATAGGCGAATCTGAAGCTCCCAACTCAGAACATATGTGCCGATAGTTGGATTGACAATAGACCGCTCTGAAACTCTACTAGATGACGGTTATTCACCAACCGCATTTGAAAGTGTCATACAAAAGTTTAATTGATTACTTTAGCGCATTTTCGAGGGTAGTTTCGATGTCTGAGAATGTTTTTAGAGTGCAATTAAGTAGACACTGGTGGTTGAACCAACGTCTAAGGAAACCCTACAAAAAATATGCACTGAAATAGACTATTTTAAGGGAGTTCCAAGGGCACTTCCAAGGACTGAATAGGTGTATAAAGTGCATAGCAGAGGGAAATTCCGATGCCGGAACATGTTTTTGAAGTGCACTAAAGTAAATAACGGTGGTTGGACCGCTATCTAAGAAAAATAGAAAAATATGCAATAAAATCCAAGGGAACCTCTGACAGGTAAACTAGTGTTTGAAGTGCAGAAAGAAGGGTGGTTTTGACATCGAAAAATGTGTTTGGACTAAATTAAATTAAACAATAATGGTTGAACTTTCATCTAAAGAAACCCTAAAAAATATTAATCCGCACACCACGAGGTCGTTAACAAACCACCTTTTCATGGGAGATCAATTAACCCCCGAGATGTTTCGCAGAGATAGAAATTTATATGTTGCTCCAGTACTCACTACCAACTACTAAAGTGTAGCTTGTGGAATGTTTGGGGTTGCCCACAGGGATGCTAGAATTCAAAGGTTAACTAAACAAGACTCACAATCGGGCCTTACTCTGATTGTGTGTCAGGAATAGCTAGTGTCGCAACCATTGGTTTTCAGGGATATTTATTTAAAAACTATTAAGGATGCAAGCAAGAGAACAAACTAAGCTATATTTGGGGATATTTACATAACATTACCGACAGATGACTTTGATCCTTAATTCTATAGCATATAATACATATAAACCTATCTCAAAGTCTATGTCACATAGTGTGGTTGATAGTCGACATTTCCCAATGTTTGTCACACAAAGGCACCTAAGTCCATTTCCATCCTTTCAACACCGTCTCCGTAATTAGGGAGAGTGCATCGGTGATCAAAGGAATCCGAACTACGCACCTCTCTCCCTGTAAATGAATTATATCCCAGACACTCCACTATGGACGCTTCTCCCTAGGCCTATAGAGGCAAAGGGATTATAGTCTCATGATGAATCAAGGGTTGAAAAGACAATGGTCACTACACTACAACCCTAGTTGCTACAAACTATCATGCCTTGTTTATCTGGGATCATTACATCCAGTCGGAATTAGGCATAATGCTCGTATGGAACGGTTCTCACGGTCCTATATGCATACACTCACATAGCCGAGGACTCACTATCACACATATCCTAACCGGACACTTCTAAGGGGCAAACAAGCCTAGCACAACACATGGACACATACGTCTATGGTGTATCATAGGATAAATAACATGCATTTAACAAGAACGTAAAGATAGAATCAAACATGACATTCATAAACACAAAAAGATAGAGAATCTCAAAAAATCACTACTTAGTTATGAATACAAATTTAAATCCCCAAGTAATTACACTACTCCATGGACATTGAACCCAATTTATGCATTGGATTCAATGCCGTAGGCATCAAACTAGGAAATAATAAAATAAGAGAGAAGGGTTAGTTTCTTTCTCTCTCTACTTACTCTTAGAATTAGGAATATGAAACTAAAATTATGAAGGCTCTCTTAAACCCAAGTAGACTAGTGCTCCTTAAATAGTAGGTGGAAAATGGGCCTTAGAGAGGCCCTAAAACAAGGGAAAACCCTAGTAGCTCCGTCGACATGGGCCATGCAATAGCACGTGGCCCACACCGTACAACCCGTGCAATAGTGCACGGGACGCCGACTCGAAGAGCTTTCTCGACCAACTGTGCGTGTGTCCCGTGCAATTCCTTGCGGGCCATCGACTTTAAGGGAGTTTTGGCTAACTGTGCAGGGCGGCTCGTGCAGTTCCTTGCGGGCCGCAGACTGGGGTTAAGTTCTCCGTCGTCTGATAAAGCAGCCGCACAGAAGTCCACGAGGTACGAACTGGATCTTCGGTTCAAGGGGCACATGTCGTGCAATAACACGCGGCCCGCGCCTGTACTTAGTCGCACTACCATCTTGAATGGCATGGGCCATGCTAGTCTTCCATGTCTTCCGGAATTCAACTCATTTTCTTCGGCGTATTCCATCTACTACCACGATTAAGTGAGTGACCTTCGGGATACTACCATCCTTGCAAATGTATTTCACTAAGTGTACTCCGAAGTGCTTACAATCGATCTACAATGAAGCTCACAAAATAGGATCTAGATGCTAGAATCCATTAGGTCTAAAATCATCTACCAAACGAGGGATTTAGACAAAAAAAATCAACAAATGCTATCTAAACTCCTTGCGATGTAAACTCAACCAAATCTAGCAATCAACCATACAAAAGATACTAACGAATTTTCTAAATGCATTAGGAAACACGTACTTTTAGGTGCACATCAATTTCCCCACACTTAAACCTTTATTTGTCCCCGAGTAAACAAGAACGAGCAAAAATCCAAGCAAAACGTAGCATGCAAAGAATTCCCCAAGACATTCAACATTTATTCCTAGACTACCCTAGTTCCTCCAAAAACATAAGAATCTTTCAACTCTCACATCCTAAAGAAACTAAGATAACCTTCCAACCAACATACCAACTAAAAGGTGAAGTTCACAAAAATGGTCGTGTGAAGCTAAGTTAATCTACCAAAAGAACTGCCAAATGACAATAAAAGATAAGCATAGAATTTTTTTTATTTCTCTTAGTTTCTCTCATTTTACCTAGGAACCCTTTTGGGTTTTCATCCTAACATCCCACGATTTTTTTCCTTTTCAAAGGTCACTTGTTACATTTTTCCACACCATTTGGTCTCTCACTTTTGCATAGTTTTTTTTTCAACCTATTCTGGCATTTCCTATTGTTGTTTAAGTTGCTCTTTTGGGTTTTCAACTTAGCTGGGTAAAAAATTTTTAAAAATTTTTAAATTTTTTTCTAAAAAAAAATAATTTTTTTCCACCATATTCCCCAAAGGTGTGCTTCATACTACAATAATAATGAAGAAAAAAGCTAGCGAACACAAATGAATTTTGTTAGAACTCCTAAGAGTATGTACAACGGGGGTTTCTTTCCACAAAGAAACCACAAAGCACAATGGGGGTCTCTCTAAGGTCTCTAATAAAAAAAAGTGTTGGGCTATTCTCCAAGCAACCACTTCCCAACCTTCCCTTCCACATGCCTGGGCCCCCACCTTTTTTTCAGCCTTTGTATTTCATCTTTTGCAGAATTTTAATTCCATTTTAAGCTTTTATTTCCTGTATTTTTTTTAAAAATAAGCTTTTGTTTTTACAATTTTAACATGCGTTCTTTTTCATTTTAAAATTTAAAAAATGAAATTAAATTAAAATTTATATTTTACAAACAAATATATTTTTAAAAAAAATTTAAATTTTAGGATAAAAAATGTATTATTAAATTTCACCTATCAATTTATTCTGGATTGGCAAATTTATTGAAATTTAATATTAAAGGTAAAATTAATGAGTAGGATAGTGAAAATCAAGTGGGTCCATGAAGTAGTCTCTTAATGGTTTCTACCATTGTGGAGGTAAAAATGGAACGGTTTCTTTGTAGTTGCTTTTGGTGATGTGGAAGAGAGAGATTGAATATTTAATTGAAAGAAATCACAAGAGTGGTTTCTTCCATTGCACATGCTCTAAGTGCCTAACTACTCTCTCCCCCACACTTAAACCTTGAAATTTCCCCAATGCAACATACAAAGTAAAGAATCACAAGTGGAGTAGGGTGAATAGTAATGAGAATTGGTCACTCGAACGCCAAGTGGCATGAAGAACAACTCCTATGAATGAGTGATGTTCAAAAGAAATCTTCCTTGTCCTTCATAGAATTAGTGAAAGGACTTTCGATGTTTTCATCAAAAGCGTTTGGAAATGTGAACTCCTTGGGCCATTCTTCAATCGAAATACTCCCTATCTAATCAACAAAAAACCAAGCGTAATCGAGTTCCACAAAAAATCGTCTAAAGAAAAATGAAATTAAAAAATCTAAGAACATTAACCATGGGAAAATTTAATGTCGTCCCCATGACTTATTCAAGTTAGAAGAGTTCACTCAAAAATCTGATTGTCAAGGAGGAGATTTTTCTCCTCGACTAATCCCGAATTTTCCTATTCAAACTAAGGTTTCAACCTTTGCCCCATTGACTAGCCACTTGATGCCCTCCTTCTCATCTTTCACCTCTATTGCACCTTTGGTATACACCTTGGTCACCACATATGAACCTGCGCACCTTGACCGTAATTTTCCCGGAAAGATACGAAGTCGAGATTGGAAAACAAGATTTCTTTGTCCCACCACAAAGTTCTTTGTTATTCTCTCATCGTGCCATGCTTTCTTCCTTTATATTTATATTAGTGTGAACTCATAAGAGTTGCGCCTAAGTTCTTCAAGTTCTAGTAGTTGCAACTTCCTATATTTCTGACTTTATCTATTTCATCTTCGGGAATACACCTCCTAACCTCTCGGTCGGTGCAATACTTCCACAAGTAAGGATCACCCCACACATAATCTTTCGCCTCTTTCACTAACATATACTTTCGTTCATGATCATAAAAAGAAGGAAATTCACATGTGGCTAGATAGTTCACTATATCAGCATACCAAGGTTGACTTGTCGTCAACCTGAATAATTGTTCATCGGGAAATTCTTCCCGAATGGATTCCAACTTGTTCTTCTCCTTGGTGGGGTTTAGACTCTCAGGAGGAGGTATCAATCTACTCAAATGGTTGTCCCCTACATTCTCACTACCCTTTTTATCTCTCACCTCAAGGTCAAACTCACTCAAAAGAAGTATCCACCTAATAAGTCTAGCTTTTGCCTCTTTTTTAGTCATCAAATGGTGAAGTTCCGCATGATTCGTGTACACAATAATCTTAGTACCTAGAAAATAGGGTCTAAATTTATCAAGGGAAAATACTACGACCAATATATCTTTTTCCTTTGTGGAGTAATTGCGTGCGCATCATTTAGAGTTACTGGCCCATATTTGGCACCTTCCCTACCCTTTGGCCTAGTACCATACCTATATCATAGTCACTAGTGTCACACATTATTTCAAAGGGGATGGACAAGTTTGGAGGTTGAATGATAGGGGTGGTCATAAGCATCTCTTTCAAAGCATCAAAGGCTTTCCTACCCTCCTCATCAATGATGAACTCAATATCCTTTTGAGACTATTTTCACTAAGGAGATGAGATCTTAGAAAAATCCTTAATGAAACGCCGGTAGAACCTAGTGTGTCCTAAGAATGAGCCAATATCCCTAACACTAGTCGGGTAGAGTAGAGAGTTGATTGTGTCTACTTTAGCCTTATCCACCTCTAGACCTTGGGCCGACACTACATGACCTAGAACAATGCTCTTGTTTACCATAAAGTGGTAATTCTTGGAGTTCAATACGAGTTTTATGTTAATACACCTTTCTAGCACAAGTGCTAGATGATGTAGGCAAATGTCGAAGGAGTCTCCATGGATGGTGAAATCATCCATGAAAACTTCTACAAAGTACTCAATGAATGCCGAGAATATGCTAACCATACATATTTGGAAGGTTCTCGGGGCATTGCAAAGATCAAACGACATGCACCTATAGGCAAAAGTGCCAAAAAGGCATGTGAAGGTAGTCTTTTCTTGGTCCTCACGGTCGATGTCTATTTGGAAATATCCTGAATAGCCATCGAGTAAGCAGTAATAGGCATGACCGGCTAACCTCTCTAGCATATGGTCAATGAAGGATAGGGGGGAAATGGTCCTTGTGAGTTACAATGTTTAGGCAGCGATAATCAATGCACACTCGCCACCCATTTTGAATTCGGGTGGGTACCAAATCCTCATCCTTGTTCTTTATCACCGTTAACCCGCTTTTTGGCACCACTTGGGCGGGACTCACCCAAGTACTATCGCCTTAAGTAGCTTAAGGACTTCACCTTTAACTACTCCCATCATTGACAAGTTGAAGCTTCCGTACGGGTTTTGCACCCTCCTCTAATAGTATGTGATACATACAAGTTTAGGGACTTATGTTGTTGATATCAGCTAAGGTCCAACCTATAGCTCCCTTAAACTTCCTAAGCACCTAGATCAACTTACCCTCTTGGTCAATAGTGAGCCTACTAGAAATGATCACCAGTAATGTCTCTCCCTTGCCTAAGAAAGCATATTTCAAAATTTTGGGTTAAGGCTTGAGTTCGACTATGGGTGGTTCCTCTATTGAAAGCTTGTTTTCACACATCACTAGTTCATCTAGATTCTCAGGTAGGGTTTCTATATGAGTCTCAAATTGGGGATCAACCTCTCCCACACTTTCTACCAAGCTAGCATTTATAGAATTAGAAAATGCATCATTAATGGGATCATTCTCTAAAGCTATAGTCATACTACCATCAAAATTTTCTTGCACAATATCATCGATAACTTCAACCATATATGAAGGAGACTCATCAACAAGATAATTCATGCTCTCATACATGTTCAACTCAACAATATCTTTATCCCATTCTAAGCTTAACTTTTTGGTATACACGTTAATTTTAGCCCTAGACGTTTTCACGAAAGACCTACAAAAAAGTATTTGTGTGGTCTTCTTTTCATTTTCCATATCTAAGACGTAAAAATCTTTTGGGAATGTTAATTAAGTTACCTTAACCATCACATCCTCCACGATACCTCTCGGGTACGTAGTGGAGTGATTGGCTAATTGAACTACACTCTAGTATTATGCATTTTACCTAAGTTCAGTGTCTATACAAAGAGTATGGGATGACAATAATTGAGGCTCCTAAGTCTATCATGGAATCTTTGATCAATGTTCCTTTAATCATGCAAGGAATGAAGAACATGCAGGGGTCATTGAATTTAGGGGAGAGATATTTTTGTACAAGATAAGTGAAATGATCACTAGTTTTATTTACCAATTTATGCCTAAATTCATGCTTCAAAGCACATAATTCTTTCAAAATTTTGGCGCATTTAGCCATGATATTAATAGCATAAAAAATAGGAAGACTAATCTCACAATGTCCAAGGATCTCCAAGGGTTCCTTGTTGTACCCAACTCCTTCCCTATTCCTTGATCCACCCATAGAAGGACGTGGTGGTGCTTCTGTATCCATTATCCTTTTCTTTCCAATTAGTTGACTCACCCTTTCCATCAAATCACTTACTTGCGCCCCTACTCTCTCAATACTTGAGGAGAGTTGAGTTCCCAAATATTTAATGTAGCCAAGAACTTGGGATTGGAGCGACTCACTAGTCCTACGAAGATTATCCAAGGCTCCAAGTACTTCCCCAAATGCAGACTTGGGAACTAACCCCAGGGGTTGGTTTCAGGGCATATAGGTGGGAGGGCGCCAACTATCTAACTCTAACTGTTGGTTCCATGATACATCCACATACCATGAATTGGGATTGTAAGTCAACACCGAATTGGGGGAGTCATGGTATGGGTAGCATTCTCGCACCCATTGGCCTTAGGAACCGACAACTTCCATTTCTCTCTCAGACTCGCTCAACCAAGAGCAAGACTCTGTAGGGTGGTTGTAATTACATATCCTATAAAATATTGCTCGTTGAACATCTCATCTCCACATATTGTTTTTTCAATGAAAAAAATGAATAAAAGATAATAAAAATTGGAATCGTATTGCAAGGGCTCTTGGTTCTCACCAAGAATTCCAACAATACCTATTTCGGAAAAATTACAAACAAGAACACAAAAACACTAACTACTACAACCAATTAGTCATGCAAGTTAACAGTCAAAATTTTAAACTAGCATCCCCGGAAATGGCACCAAAATTTGATCTGCACCCCGAGGGGTCGTTAACAAACAACCTTTTCACAGGAGATCAATTAACCCGCGAGATGGTTCACAAAGATAGAAATTTATTTGTTGCTCCCATACTCACTACCAACTGCTAAAGAGTAGCTAGCAGAAAGTCTGGGGTCATCCACATAGATGCTAGAATTCAAAGGTTAACTATACAAGATACACAATCGGGCATCACTCCAATTATATGTCGGGAATAGCTAGTGTTGCAACTATAGGTTTGAGTAGTTTTTATATAAAAATTACTAAGCATGCAAAGAAAGATACCAAACTATATTAAGCTAGACTTGGGAATATTTGCATAACATGACCGGTAGATGACTTTGATCCTAGATTCTATCGCATATAAGACATATAAACCTATCTCAATGTCTATGTCACATAGTGTGGTTGATAGCCGACACTTCCCAATCTCTGTCACACAAAGGTACCTATCAACACTGCCTCCGTAATTAAGGAGAGTGCGTCGGTAATTAAAGAAGTCTGGACTGAGCACCTCTCTCCCCGTAAAGGAATTACATCCCGGACACTCCACTATGCACGCTTCTCCCTAGGCCTATAAAGGCAAAGGGATCGTCGTCTCATGATGACTCTAGGATGAAATGACAATGGTCGGTACACTATAACCCTAGTTTCTACAAACCATCACGCCTTGTCTATCGGGGCTCATTACATCCAGTTAAAATTAGGCATAATGCTCATATGGAACTATTCTCACGGTCCTATATGCATACACTCATAGAGTCGAGGACTCACAATCCCGCATATCCTAATCGGACACTCCCATGGGAAAAATAAGTCTAGCACAACACATAGAACATACGACTACAGTGTATCATAGGATATATAACATGCATTTAACTAGAACGTAAAGATCAAATCAAACATGATATTCATAAACATAAAAAGATAGGGAGACCTAAAATCTCACAAAATCACCACTTAGTAATGAATACAAATTTAAATCCCCAAGTAATTACACTTTTCCAAGGACATTGACCCTAATTTAAGTAATGGATTCAATGTCTTAGGCATCAAACTAGGAAATTATAAAATAAGAGAGAAGGGTTAGTCCATTTCTCTCTCCACCTACTCTTAGAACTAGGAAAATGAAACTAAAATTATGAAGGCTCTCTTAAAACCTGGTAGACTAGTGCTCCTTAAATAATAGGAGGTAAATGGGCCATAGAGAGACCCAAAACAAGGGAAAACCCTAAGAGCCACATCGGCACGGGCCGTGCAATAGCACGTGGCCCACGCAACACGCACCCTGCAATAATGCATGGGATGTCGACTGGAAGATATTTCTCGACCAACTAAACGTGCAACCCATGCAATTCCTTGAAGACTACCGACTTTAAGGGTATTTTGGGTAACTGTGCAGCGCAACCTGTGCAGTTCCTTGTGGCCCGCGGACTAGGGTTGAGTTCTTCATCATATGATGGAGCGGTCATGCAGATGTCCACGAGGCGCAAACTAGATCTTTGGTTCAAGGGGCACGTGTCGTGTAATAGTTCATGACCCGCGCCTATACTTAGTCGCATGACCATCTTGCATGGCATGAGACATTCTATAGGGCACAGTCTGTGCAATAGGGCACGAGATATACTATAGGGCATGAGCCATGCAAATAGGGCACGAGACGTACTATGAGGCACGAGCCATGCAATAGGCCATAAGACGTGCTATAGGGAACTGGACGTGCTATAGGGTATGAGTCGTGCCAGCTTTCTAAGTCTTCAAACTCCAACTGCTTTTCTTCGCCTCATTCCATCTACTACAATGATTAAGTGAGTGACCTTCGATCTACTACCATACTTGCGAATGACCTTCAATATCTTCTACCATTCTGATGACTGTCCTTCACTAAGTCTAATCTAAGTTGCTTACGAGCGATCTACAATGAAGTTCAAAAAATAGGATCTAGATGCTAGTAAGGACATAGAATCCATTAGGTCTAAAATAATCTACAAAACAAGAGATTTAGACAAGAAAACCAACAAAGGCTATCTAAACCCCTTGTGATGTAAACTCAACTCTAGCAATCAACCACACAAAAGCTACCAACAAATGTGCCAAAGGCATTAGGAAAAACATATTTTTAGGTATACATCAAATATTCCACCTTTATTATCTCATTCTTTCTAAGCAGCAACCTTTTTTCCTTCATTTTTTTTTACTTCCATCGATCCTTTCTCTCTTCTTTATTCTCTCTTCATTCCTAATTCTAACACTTCCTCCTTTCCTTTTCAAATTTGACTCCACGGCAGTGACTTCGGATTTGAAGAATGTGTTGTGATATACTTCATTTTATTACTGGTATGGTTTCTTCTTTGTTTTAAACTTGTTATTGGTAAACCCACCTATAAATTTTTATGTAAGTTATTTTTCAAGGTGGATTGATGATTTTTATTTAAATATATATTGTTATTAGTATGTGAGCTTGATATGAGTGTAAAAAATGAGAATGACGGGAGTTGTGTTATGTTGAAGATGAATGTCGATCTGTGTTGATTTGAAGATGGAGGCAATATAGTTGATTTGGGTTTTCTGATTTCGATGGAACAAGAGATCCAATATTTTATTTATTAACTTCCAAGGCAAATTTTTATTTCGGAGTTGGTCTCAGAAGTTAATACAAAATCTGGGCGCATTTTTGAGTTTGGAACTTTTTAAAATGCGATTCTTCAATCGTCATGCACTGGCCGCCCAGTTGCACGGAATGGCCCAACCACCGTCCAACATCAGATTTAACCGCCTTGAACTTTCCTTTTCCGCATTATCGAACATGTGAAAAAATTGAGGAAAAACAAAAAAACTGAGCATAAACAAAAGAAAGGAAGAGCGAGAAAAAAAAAGGTTCCTCCCACATGCTGTGATGAAAGAAGAGAGGGAAGAGAAGAAAAAAGATTTAGTTGGATTCTATAGAAGGGGAATGGAGGATTTCCAAGAGAGTAAAAAATTTGTATTCACAATTTCACATAGAATTGTATAGTATTGACTTGTAAAATTCAATCTGTAGCTGCAATGTCATATAAGAATCTCGTTAGATGTCACAAGTGAAATTTAAATAACACTCTTGATGTCTAACGAGATTCTTATATGACATCACAACTACAAATTGAATTATATATATATATATATTAAGACAACAATAATGTAAAATAGAATGATGAGAGTGGTATTGTGAGGAGTGGTGAAATCCGAAGATCTACAAAAATATGCCAAAAGCAAAGATAACTCTCTCGGTCCCTATCGACGTTGGGGTAAAAATGATGTTTGTAAAACATTTAAAATAAACATGATAATTTTTTTAAAATCTCATGAGGTTAAATTTTTATACATATTTTAGTACATTTTATGACTAAAATTAGTTAATTTCGTTCAAATAAATCGTAACTATCTCGCTAAAGTGGGTTGTACTAACTATTCATCTAGTCATTATTTATCTTTCAACTTCTATTATTAGTGATGATACTCTGGTCCGAATAAATTTTGGCCGCTCAACCAAACTCGTTAGATAATATCCTTGGGCCAAAATAGCCCAGTAAGGCTTTATTATAACTAGGTCAGACTTGGCCTTTAATGCGTGATAAAGTATAGTTTTAGCTACGGACAATCACTGTTAGGGTTTAGGTAGTATAAATATGAAGGTATGTCATTTATTTTATTTATTCACTATTCATTTACTTGAGAGCCAAGACGAACTGTGGCATCAGAGAATTTCCCCCTGGAATACTTCGAGGTTTGTTTTCTCGCAAATCAAGGCTAAGAAATCTGGAGCACGATTGGATCAAGTCACAGAGGCATCAATTGGCATGCCCGGTGGGACCTAAGCCAGATCTAGATTCCTTGGTTTATGTCCACTTTCACAGTCATTACTCGAAGGAGTGAGAGGTTGGGGATCAAGGGAACATGAGTAGGTGCATTGATTTCATGAAGAAAAGCAAGAAAAGAAAAATGGCTACTATCCCTAAGTCGTAGAGTGTAGGCGTTAACCCGGGTGAGGCCTCGATAGAGCCTAGCTTAACCCCTCCCGTCGTTGAAGGGTCTCCACTTGAGGCTGTAGGATTATCGAGGCAACTAGAGTTACCGTAGAGCGGGAGGTAGGAATTGGCTGCTCGATGCCATTGCAACTCCCTTTTCTTAGTTCAAGAGTAGACGTGGATGGCCAATTCACTGAGGTTTCTAGTGATTCATATATTGAGGCTCATGAACAAAGGATTCAAGAGAATGGAAGCATGGGGGATGGAGCAATGTCGCAGGTGGCGTAGATGTTCATGGAAGTGAGATATCAAATCACTTCCCCTACCAATGATACTTGGATAATCGAGGGTTGTGATATCTTCGACGCCTCTGGAAATGCAGACGAGGGCCTTATCTTAGCCCATTTTGGGGTCTCATACCTGGGTTACGCAAGCGAAGTTTTTCAACCTAGGCTACGGCCTTAATTTCCAGAGTATACTAAGGGAATGGGTTACTCGATGCCTGATTCGATGCTTATAGTTCCTTTCCCTAGTTTCGAGCAGGAGCAAACAGTAGTGTTATCTTTTGGGATTTAAGGACATGGGACTCAAGGTCAGTTAAATCTTGTAAAATATGGTCAAGAGACTTATAGTTATTATGATCAGGGATACATGCCCTTATGTATCCGTGAAATATGGGGGGCTTTTCCTTACTCAGGATACATGTTTTCTCAACAAATGTATATTTTTCCCCACGTAGAGGCTCCTCGGGGTTTGAAATAAAACGAATACCCTTCATCTGAAAGAGAAACTGGGTATGCTTTAAATAGTGAGTTGGACAGGGTGATAGGGCCAAAGGGGGAAAGTTGTATGATGAGACGTCAAATGCATGTATTTTCCGAAGTATTTAACATCTCTTTTGTTATCTTTTTGTTGGAAGGTTTCTAGATTTATGTAGGTTTACATCATAAGGGGTTTAGATAACCGTTTTTTGGTTTTCGTATCTAAATCCTTCATTTTGTAACCTAGCTTGAGTCTAATGGATTTTTGGTCCTTACGAACATCTATATTTTTTTTGTGAGCTAATTTGTAGATTGCTCATAAGCACTTTGGAGTATTTTATTGAATGCCATTCATAAGGATGTTAGAAGATTGAAGGCCACGAGTCAAAACTTGGTAGAAGATAAAAGGGTCAGAGAAGGAAGACAAAGAGGCGGATGAATTGTGATCCGGAAGTTTGAACTGAGTTTTGGGAACAATCCGAGAAGAACCAATCTCTAAGGGTGATACCATTGGATTTTTCTTCTCGAGCACTATAAAATTGACTACAAGAACTCTCAAAACGGATCAACGATTCACCCGTAGCCATGAAAGTTAGAAGAGAAGACCAATTATTCCGAAAATTGGTAGAAGATGGGCAGAACACCTGACACTAACCGTGGCCACTGGCCATGTCAAAATGACACTGACCTTGTCAAGTGTCCCAACAACCATTTTTATTGCTTTTCTCTTTTAATTCTTAGCCTATAAATACTCCCCTTCTCTCTCCCATTTGAAGAACGAAAATTGCTACATTTAAAACCCTAGTTTACATTTACTCCTTCATATTTTCATCATTTCTCCAATGTTTACCATGGATTTTTATGCTTTTGTTATGGATTTAGCTAATTTAGGCTAAATACACTCCTGGGAGCAATTGGTAAGCATTTATAGTATGAATTTGTTAGATTTGATTTCTCCTATTTTGTGCTTTGATTATCAAATATATTTTGTGCTTTCTTGTGTAGTTAATGCATGATTTA